>VYZX01013458.1:17137-60798 GCA_013401335.1 Brachypteracias leptosomus
GCCGCCAGCGGCCGCGGAGCCCGGGCGCAACGGTCGCAGCGCGAGCTCGGCGCCTCTGAGGGGAGAAGCGAAAAGGGCGGGACGCGCCAGTCGCGCACTGTCCCCTCACGGTCCCCACACAGCGCCTGGGCGAACGGGCCGCCCAGCGAGCGCGACCCGAAACGGGTCAGAAAGCGCTCCCGCCGCCCCGCCGGCAGGAAAAGGCCGGTCTGGAAGAGGCTCCAGCGCGGCCTGAGCACCGCTGCTGACGGCCTGGCGAGATGCCTTGCTGAGGGCAGAGGGAAAGCGACCCAGCCGGGAGAGCCTGGCACTCCCGGTGAGAGGACGTGGACGCGCTGCTGGCAGCGTGGAGGCAGCAGCTGGAGCCTTCGTAGATGCCCAGCCGGGGCCAGCCAATGGCCTGCCGGGGGCTCGGTTCGCTTACATAAGGGAGAAGCGCCCGTATCCCGTTTCCTGGTGCTGCCACCCGTGCTGGGTGCACGCCCTGAAGTTTCGAAACCGGCCCCGCGTAGTGTTCAAAAGTTGCCGGGTCACAAGCCAAAGAGCAGGACCGCGAGCGCAGAGCTTCACCTTTCTCTAGCACCACCGGTTAGCGTCAGTTTGAATAACTACAGAAGTGGTTAAACGAAGAGATTCTGAGACATGAAAGGTATGTACTGTTGTGGAAAACGAATTCCTGACACACTCAATTATCATACTCAATATCATATACTTTTCATCATGAATGTACAAGAAACAAATTTTTCATATTTACTCCAAAAAAAAAAATCTTTTCCCCTTCTGTTCAGTCAAAACATTCAGAAAGCATTGACATTTCCCATTTTACAATGAAAAAAACACACCCCCCCCCCCTACCCCGCCCCCCCCCCAAAATAAACCCTAACAAAAATTCTTGTGACATTGGTCACACAGGTGTTTGCTCAGGCCCCTGCACCTTCCTAAATTATGCTGGGAGAGAACCTCAGGTTTGAGTTGCTACATTTCAGAAGTGATATTACCCAACATTAAAGATTTCAGCATGTTGAGTGGCATTGTTCTGGTCATGACATCTTCCAAGGCTGAGCAGAGCAATCAGTAGCTGTGAAATTAATGATAATTTACCCGTATTCCAAACTTCATTTATATTCATAGTTGTATGTGGTTATGCAAAGAAGGAACAGAGGACATGCCAAAGCTCTGTCAGTGTTGGTGTGAATACAGAAATTTGGTGCAACAGCATTTTTACACTCGCTGCATACATGCAATTGCTCCATAGGATGTAACACAGTACAGAGCCATCAGGGCTTCTACTGTTTATCTGCAAAACGAGGTTAATGCCGCTTCCCTCCCTCACTGTGGTGTTAGGGATAAGTCCATTAGGTACATAGATATTTAAGCTATGACTGTTACAGAAACAGCCTGTGAGTAAAGTACTGTGGAATATTTAACTCCTGGAGAAGAGAGGGGGTGGGCAGCGGAAGCATTAGGACCAGATTCTGCAACTGGATTTGTTGCAGTGCACAAGTCAGCTTATCAGGATCCCATTCTTAGTTTGCTTTCCTCTGAGGAGTCTAATTTAAAGACTAATCCTAATTAGATATTCGATGTGTAGTTTGGACAACCTACTATTGCTGTTAGGAATTCATATTCAAAAATGCCATCATCTTTTCTGTTTAAGTTCTCTGCTTTAGAGTTGGAGGGATGTAGAATGACATTCTTTGTTTCCATGGGATGTTGGTTTTCATGCTATGTGCCAAAAATACCCGTCTCTGGCTGTGTGCTAAGGCTGTAGCTCTCACCACAGATTCAAAGTGAGGCATTTGAACCAAGGCAAAACTTTGAGGTTCCCCCTGCCCTGTCAGAGTGCAAGGAGCTGGAGGCAACCTATGGCACTACACTAGAGCTGGATGAGCTTCCAGAATAAACAGGACAGGAGACACATTCATCACTGTAGCAGAGCATGCCAGTTCTAGCAGGCGAGCAGTAATCATCACCACCAGAAATAGCCGGTACCTTTTTCATCCTGGTAGCTACCAGAGGCATTACTGGAGTTCTGCTGATTTTAAAGGGGCACTAACCAGTTGTTTTCCTCAAGCTTACAGGAATCATTTTTAAGTTTTATTCCTACCGCCTTGTAGTGTTTATAGCTATTTAATTCACCAAAACCTGGGGAAAACAGTGTTACTCAAAATGTGATTGTGCGTCTTGAACCAGTTCAGTCCAAATTTTTCTATTGTGTCAATTTTCTGAAAATTGCAGTTGTGTGTGTCTAGATACAAGTTATTCCCAACACCATCAATATGAAATAACAACAAGACAGGCACACAGCTCCTAGAGCAGTGAACCTTGCAACCAACAATGGCTCATCTGCTAAGAAACAAAACAAAAGGAAATGTTTGTGAAACACCACAGGACAAAATTGTTCTGAATTTAAGATCATTCTACCTAGTAAGTTGCTATAGTGTAAGGGGTTTAGTAGCAGTATGAATAAAATGTTTGTCTGCACACACAAAAAGGTTTTAAGAACACAAAGATTGTAACAAAAACATTAGGATGGTTGTGGGTTTTCTCCATCTTTGTTTGTTGTTTTATATTCAGTTGTAAGTCTTGGAGCATGGTGAGAATAAACCATTCATATATATAAGGCAAGCCCTTTATATACATCTGTTTCACCAAATAACACACCCCATCTCACACCCGCGTTCATCCAGGGTGGCTTTTGGTTGGCCAGGTGGGGCACTGTCCTGCTTCAAATTCAACCTGGCTCCCTCATTTGGTTTCACAAGGTAAATACCAGTCTGTGTGAAGCACTGTGGACAATGGCAGGCCTTCCTAAGTGGGATCCAACCCTAAGCAGGCAGGTTGGGCCTTGGCCTTTTCTTTTAACTGCACAACTAGCACTGCTCAAGCTGCACTGCTAACATGTAGTTTCCACATGCTGTTGAATCTCTCCCTTGCCTAGATTTTTTTCCAGCATAGTATCTTTCTGAAATCACAAATGATGAATTGGTAGAACTAGCCTCTTTGTTTTCTTTTTCTTTTTTCTTTTTATTGCAAGGATTTTACATGGAAAACAGTCATTTAGAAAAGCTTTTTTTAAAAAATGGAAATCCCCCTGCTTATTGCACTTTACAATATTATCAAAAATTTACACACAGACAAAGAAAATGCTGAACCTTTTCCCAGCATACCTAAAATATAGGATTTTTGCTTAATAGAAGTTTTTCAGTCAGTTCTGATAAGCAGCAACATATTGGCAGTAACAACATTCGATGAAAAAAAAACATCAAGTGTTTCAATGTGGAAAAAAAAAAAAGATCATTTGAGACTTTGTGAAAAACTGCCTGAGGATTGCCTGCTTGGGTTTGCTGTTGTTAAAAAATAGGGATTCTCTTTTTCAAGTAACTATGCTTCCCTATCCACTAGTCCACTTTTAGACGTTATCTGTTACAAGTTACACCATAGTACTGATGGAACTGTGTATTGGTAGAAAATAAAAATTTTTAAAAATCAATATTTTGCAGGTGGAGTCCACGTCTAGTTCTTCATTTCCTAAGTCTAATTACTCACCATTTACAGTGACGCTGACAGCCATTGATTCTTGCAAAGATCCGGAAAGGCTTTTTTTGCTAATGAGCAAAAGGCATCACTGTTACTGGCTGTACCAACAAAGGGTGAGGGAAGGAAAAACCCACTTTCCTCATTACCAGTGAACATTACCATTATGGACAAGTTTTTCTAAAAGCATTACAAAGTGTAGGAAAAAAGTATAGCAAGCAGAAAGACAGCAATATCCACACCACCTTGAAAACTCTTTAATTCAAATGTAAAGGAATATGAGAAACAAAGAGCTCAAGCAACAAGTTCCTAAAGTGCTGCAGCCAATGAGTCCTTTGTAAAGGACTATGGCTGTCCCCAGCCAGAAAACCTTTCCTAAAGAGTTCTGGGTAGTGTACTTTTTCATTCTGTCTCCATTATTACTGTTTTCCAGTAATTTTTATTAACTTCAGTTTCTTTTAGCAACTTCAGTGTAATTCTAAGTTCCAAATATCTTGAAAAGTGACACATAAAGGAGTTCTGAACTGTTCTATTTTAAAATGACTAGAAGCATACAAAGGGAAGGGGTGTATCTTATCACTGTAACTACATGTGCCGATCCCCAAGTCTGTTAACATGCTTTCAGAAGCAAATACATCCCTGAGCACCCTGGGTTCAAGATCCTGTTGTTTAGTGTGTATTACAAACTCATTTTCTGCAGTCAGCCTCACAGAAGGCTGAAATTGAATCCACAGTGCTGGAAAGGGAGGTTAAGCTTCCTGTATAATTCAGTGCTAGTTTGAGATTTTACAGTCTACTTAAGGTGATCAAAGACCTTACACATTCCCCAAAAGGAAAAGTCCTACCACACCTGCTGTGTTAAAAATTAGAGATTATGCAACTGTGCTCTCAGCCAGATTAGGAAACTGATTTGACTGAAAGCATCCTAGGAAGGAGTTTTTGGTTGGATCACATCAAGCTGCAGGAGCACAACAGCCAAAGCAAAACAGGATGGAAGAACACATTTTGTGTTGGAGCAAGGGTCCAAGAGCTATTGTACATGAAATTACAGTTAGAATGAAAATACACTTAAAATGAAATCTGCATGTCATTAGACTAGCACAAGAGAACTAGTAAGAGATGCCAAACAGAAAAGTGTGTCCTCATTCCTGCCTGCTGTGTTGGATTTATATACCCTCTTTTGCCCTGAAAGCAACTACATCAGTTTGGGGTTCACCATCCAAAACCACCTAGACTGAGATGCCAAAGACAGCTTTCACTAGGTTCCTGAGCTGACCTAACATTTTGCTTTTAACAAGGGGGCAGTGCTGCCTTTCACCCCATCTCTGCCACCACTACCACCTTGCTATCATGTACTCATGGTTATGTGGTCCAGACTCTTCCTTTTGACCACTCCACTACTTACGTGGCCCCTCAGCGAGCCAGACCAATGTGTTCATCTGTCAGAAAGCTTTCTGAGTTCATTTCTTGCCTGTTAAGCAACTGAATCTGATGCCTTGGCATGAAAGCACACTTCTGAGCCCATGCGTGGCACAGACAGGGCATGGGAAAGCTCTTTTAAAGGCAATGAGACAGCAGAATAACATTTCCACGGCCCTTGATACCTGAGGCACAACTGCTTTCTGGATTAAACATGGCCACACAGAGCAGATGTCCTTGAGGCACCTGGATTCCTCAACACACACGTAAGCAGCCAGACCTGTTATGGTGTATCCCAACCCTGGACTCCCCACAACCATTGATTCCTATGCATGCTTTTGGTATTAGATTAAATTGGTTTAAACTCTGTATTTACTGACCTCCATCACATTTATGATGTCCTTTTGGACTCACTTCAGTAGAGTGAAGTGTTACCAGTCACTTACAAACATGGAGAGATACACCTTCCTTTAAAACATAGAATGACAGAGAGACAAGATCTGGGTACTGGCTTCCCCACTAGTGAGCATTTACGCAATTTTTATCAAATAGTCATTACATTATAGAATCATTTTGGTTGGAAGAGACATTTAGGATCATCAAGTCCAACCATTAACCCAGCACTGCCAGGTCACCAACATAAAATGTTGGACTAGGTCTTGGCATGAGATTGAAGCTGGATTCGATATTAGGAAGAAATTCTTTACTGAGAGAGTGGTCAGGCACTGGAACAGGCTGTCCAGGGAAGTGGTGGAGTCACCATCCCTGGAGGTGTTTAAAAAATGAATAGATGTAGCACTTGAGGCTATGGTCTAATGGTTAGGGAGATGTTGGGATGAAGGTTGGACTTGATGATCCTAGAGGTCCTTTCCAACTATAATGATTCTATGATTCTCTCTTGTCCCCAGTTAAGCTCCTAGTTATTTGCACCACTAACCATGCTACTGCCCTTAGCTACTAGTAATCTAGAGGAACACTTCTTCCTTAATTTGTTCTCATTTTTAAGAAACAACATTAGCAAACTATAACAGAAACATTTGTAAGAAACAGGATGCTATGTAGCAGATGAGCTGTCTAGACTTATCTGTTCCAATACACCTACAGCTCTCCTTGTTGCAGTCTAAGGCATAACTTAAGCCAGACACCCAGGCATTCCTTCTACTAAGAATACTAATTATAGATCAGTGATTTATAGTTGGTGAGGAAGGAAGAGCCAAATTTTAAATGAGAAAGAGCCTCTTTCCGTATAATTCTGATGAGTGTCTCTTAATTAAACCCCCTTCATTTCCAGATTGAGTTTCCCATTACCGTTCTGTCTCAATTAGTTTTCCAGCACTAGTTCACACATGAGCTGTTTTGAACTGAACGGTGCTGCTACTGAAGTCAGAGGGAGCTTGGTTTTGTTGTCAGGAGCGGGTGTGCACTGACTGGCCAGGCTTGCTTCAGGAAGAGAAGCCTGGCATGCCTGGCCACACCACTGGAAAACAAAGCAGGGATTTTAATAAGCCTTTCAGGCACTGCAGAAGTCCCCTCTAGTTAAGTCAATCCAAGATACATCAGTAAATAAAGTTTCACTGATTGTGGCCATAAATAAATTAGAAATTTCTGAAATTCTTTTATTTTAATTTAACTGGTACGAGCTTAACTACAGTCCTTTCCTCAGTGCAGCTCTAGGGAGACTTTCCTAATCTACCTGTTTTTTCAGGTGTATAATGTCTTGGAAAATATGTAGATGAAATATCCTTGGGACTTCTTCTTACCCATCGTATTTGTAGGCACTGGCCAATAAATTTAAAATTATCAGGTGAATGGGGAGAGGCGAGCAAGCAGACTGAATCAAAGTGATCACATGAGCCTTATTTATATAGAAAACCACTAAAATGTAGTACTCACTGTCATAACAAGACACATTCTATCCACTAGTAACAGTAGGAGAACTTTGAAATTTGAAGCTTCTGTTGTGTAACTACACAATAAAATAAATTAAACAAGTTAAAAGAAATTAAACAGGTTAATTCATCCAAAAGGAAAAAAAAAAGAAAAAAAAATCCCTTACATTCCTTAAAAGAGAAAGGTTAAAGGGCATAAAAGAGAAGCAGGAATTAGTAATCCTAAGTAATATTAGCTAATTGTTGCTCATTAGAGTAAATGCACTCTGCTACAGGAAAGCTAAGGAAATGTATTTAAAAAAAAAAAGAGCAGTAGTTAGAACAAAACAAAAAGATTGAAAGAAATCTTATCTTGTGGAAAAGCAAAGCCATGAGATAGGCCTCCTATAGACAATTAGAAAAATGCTGTAGAACTCATGGTTTCCTTGATATCTGGGTAGAAAACTGGGTAAGCATCAGGATTTCTTTTTTTCTAGTGGGTCTGAATAGCATATCCAGCTGCCTTTCAACCTTTTTATTGATCTGAGTAATTTACAGCCACTATTTTGTGGTTAGCACAAAGCAGGTTTGGGCAGGCTGGCCTCTACTGCAGCCCTTGCAGCTGGTGTCCTGCTGGCTGGTGGTGCCTAACAAGCTTGCCAAAGTATTTCCTTATGTGTTCTCCTGCTCATGTGACTACTAGAAAGAGGATAATTTCTCTCTGTGGAAAAACTTTATGCCTTTACTTTGTTAGTTTGCATATGGTGCTATCTGGGGTTCACTAGCAAGACTTACCTAGGTCATGTTAAGGAGAGTGATAAAAGCAACGTGTGTTTTGACTAAACTTAATGATACGTATTTAAACACTAGGCTTGTCTACTTCAGCTGTTAACCAGAATTAGTTAGTAAGTTGTATCATCTCTGCTCCTCTAGCCTGAATTAGTCCAAGGCATGTGCACATCTCTCCTTGCAGCATGGAAGGCAAATTTGAGTTTCAGCAGATTTCCACCTCCCCCCCACATAGTATATAGTAAGTTACCTACTGTGGCATTTAAGCAACTTTACCAAAACTAAAAACCGAATAACTTTAAATCTAAACCACAGTTGCACTTCTGAAAGCAAAACAAAAAAGGGAGAGTTTTTTAAATGACAGATTTTATACTCCACTGGCACCTAAAAACCAATGAATCAACTTCTTGTCATACACTGACTGTCTACCAAGACATGTCCTCTTCTCGAGCTCTAAAATGCAATCAAAGTGCATTGTGTCACTATCTAAAAGCCATTACCTCACTGCAAACTTGATCACTGAGCTTGGACTCAGATCCTTCAGAAATACAGATCAGTGCTGAAGACCAGGGACAGGGCGCTCCACAACATGTCATGAGGCCCTTACAAGTATCCACAAATCTTAAATCTTGAAATAGGGCATCTTGTAATTCACACTGAATTAATGCAAATGTCTGTTACAGAAGCCAAGCCTATTTAAACAAAGTCTTGCCCCAGCATCATAGTGGATTACAGTACAGCAAATCATATAGGGAGACCATTTGTCCCTGCTTGTGTAGGGAGGTTGGACAAGATGACCTCTAGAGGTCCCTTCCAGCCTAAAACATTCTATGATTAACAAAACATAGTTGAAAATCATGCTGTGCCCATCTAGACACAGCCATGACTGGTGAAGCAAACGCACTCTATCGTTACCAACTAAGGAGGCCACTGCAAGTTAATTATGTAGGATCAGTCCAGTACAATCAAATTAAAATAATAGATCTAGGATGAGGATTAGTGTATTGCACATTCGGAAAATTATGCTGCTATTTGCATGTTGTAATAGCTTTAGCTGAGATGAAGTCTCAGTTCCACTTATATAACTGAGATTTGTTGTTGTTGTGGTTGGCATCAGTGGAGTTGAGGTTTTATAATCCCCAAAATACTTCATAAAGTTAAAATGTTCAAAGTTTACCCTGACATGTTGTAATTTCTACTATCTACTTTCTCAGAAAGAGCTTTACCGAAGTGATTATTAATATACCACAAGGTGTAGAAGAAAAGGCATAGCAGGAATTAATTTATCAGCCCCTTAAGAAAACCGAGTGTGGAAGTTGAGCACTCCTGGGCATGAAGTCACACAACCAAGCCTTGATAGCTTGGTCAAACTAGACACAGATCTCCTTATTTGCAGAACCCTGTTCTCACCTCAACACAATTAGTATTATCATCATCAAGGATGATGATATCCCCTCAGCACACCAACATATTGTTAGTATTGGCATGCCAGTGTCTGCTGCTAGAGATGATGACATTGTGAGAGCTCAGACATCATCAGAGAAGATGTAACTGTGGAGGAACAGCTGTTTCAAACATGCTCCTGCAGCAAAGCAAGTGGCGTGAGAGAACCCTGTGCAGAGCTGACTAAAGAACTCTTTGTTCTCCCTTCAGTTCTAGTTTACTGACTTTGGTGAAACCAGTTATTAAAAGGGAAGGTAGGGAATGTTCTTAAATGAGTCATGTTTGTTCTATGACTGTCAGACTACATCCATAACTGGTTCAGTAACTCTATTCAACTGGTGAGGTCATTCCCATGCAGCACACGACACAGGGAGCCCTTTGTACAGAGAGCTGCAGGCAACATGCTTCATATTGGCTCCTGGCTTAAGAGATGGTCCATAAAGGGACCAACAGGTACTTCTCCACATTGATGTGGTGGTTTCTGATGCTTGCAAAAATAAAAGACAGACCTAAAACACATGACAAACTTAGGGACTTTCCTTCTAAGGTGGATTTATATTATATACTTGGTTTTTAAACAAGAGTTGAAAGGGTTTATTAAGGACAGATGGGGCAACATAATCAGTCACCCTGAACAATGCCAAGCCAATGTGTAGGAGGCATCCCTGGAA
Source organism: Brachypteracias leptosomus (assembly GCA_013401335.1). Taxonomy (NCBI): domain Eukaryota; kingdom Metazoa; phylum Chordata; class Aves; order Coraciiformes; family Brachypteraciidae; genus Brachypteracias; species Brachypteracias leptosomus. Next base: position 26,865 of record VYZX01013458.1, read on the forward strand.
GCATTAGGAGAATATAAATACCTTGATGGCTTAGTCAAAGTGTGCAACCATTGTGGCTAGGCACAAGTCCCCTGATTTCTTTTTTCCATAGAAAAAGTGGGGAACATGAGAGTTAAATCAATTTACTTGTGAAGCAATAGCTCTTGTAGCCAAAGGGGAGAAGAATATTTCATTCAGTGCCATGAAATAGAGAACAGGTGGGATGAAGCAGAGAGGGAGAATGAGACAATGCCAAAACCACAAAAGAAAAATGTTGTTAAGTTTGAGAATGCTTGAGAAATTTGAAGTCTGTGCTGAAGTAACTGATGCACAGGAGATGATAGAGATCTGAAAAACTGCTAAAATGAATGCAAATTACAGCAGAATGGCTAACCCAGGGGATGAACAATGCAGCTTAATCCCATACAGACAAATTGTGACCAAATTTGTTTTGTATTTGAGATCAAGTCTGACACTGTTAGTCTATGTTGGCATAATTTGTGACATAAATTCACTAGAAGGATCAGCAGTGACTGGCAGTGCCCATGCTGTCACAGGGCAATGCTGGCTGTGTCAGCTGCCACTGTTTGACATTGCCCAGGCTGTGCACCATGGGGTGGCCACAGCTTGGCTGGCCAAATGCCTCCTGAGTCCAGCACAGACTCAGTTCAGGGCACTGCAGCAGGCAGCTGCACTGCCACCAGCTAAAACCTGAAAATATGTCCTTTCCCCCCCTCTCTATTAAGGCAGTTTTATAAACAAGACAAGGTTTCTTTCTAAACATTTATTTATTTAAAGGAAAACAAAGTTTAAAAGACAACCTGGTTTCTGGCATTAGAGATGCTTGGTGATGTGCCTACTCTCGTCAACATGTTTTAAGGAGGGGAGAGTGGTTCCATAAATCTCTACCAAAAGCTCCCATGGTTTCTGCTATGGTCTGCAAAGAGAAAAAGATTCAGGAATAGAAGCTGCTGGCTTGGATAGGTTGGGGTTTGATTCCTCCTTCATGTCTGGGTCAAATAGGAGCAGACCTCTTGCTGAAGGGGTCCTTTTTAATGATTATGTGCCTTTTTGCTTCTTTCCCTTTTCAGACACACATGATGTAAGTATGATGTGTTGTACAGCTATACAAGGCTGAAGGAGAGTTCACACTGCACTTAATTATGTGTTAGTTATCTAACTGCCCAAATAAGATTTTTTAATAAAATCCAGACACAGGGATATCCGTAAGATGGCATTGTCTTAGTGGCATCAGAAGACACTTCAATATCCTATGTGAGAGCTGATAAGTCTGTGTATTGCAAGGCACAGCACCACTGAAATGCAGCAATGCCACTTATACAGTCAGCTTGTCTTTCTCACTCTACAGGGCTTCATGTTCTAGGCTCAGCTGCTGAAGAACATGTGGGCTAGCTCTTCACCTAGATCAAACACGGGCCTTGAGGATACTGCTTTTGCCTACAGCTCCTCAGAGATGCCTTTTCTCATCAGAGATTGCTACTGTATTTTTTCCATCCAGCTGCCAACCCTAGGCATCTCAAAAATAATAGCATTTTCAACTGGCATTTGTGTTCAAAGGTAAGAGATATTAAAGTAGTCAAGAAATGCTTAAGCTGGTGAGTGCAGTAAGCAAAAGTCTTACTATTAGTATATTAGAGTAGGAACTGTACATTGTTCCAGATGGTACCCAGGACATTAGAAAGTTTTCTAGCCAGCTCAGGATTGAAGTCCAGATTGAGCTCTCTAGAGCTCTGAAGGGGGCCAAGAATGCCTGCAGTTATCAAATGGTGCCTGATAAGCAGGTGGAAGGATGGCAAAACTAATCCAGACAGTTCCGGGTGATAAAACAGATTGAACTTTGTCACTGGAACTTGTAGGTGTCTCCAAAGTGGTTTGCAAGGAGATGGAATTGTTCTTTGCCAGTGCAATATCTAGATTGTAATAACCCCATATTTCAAGGCTTCCTTTGTCTAGAAAGCTATATAAAACAGCTTGACTTTCCCAGCTTCTCAAGCACTATTAACCCAAGTGCTCTTTGTGGCATTGCAGTTTCAGATGCTTGCTTTCTGCATCCTATTCACAATTAAACCAACTCATTGGATTCTAAGCTGAGAAAAATAACTCCTCCTCACACGCCTGATTATTTGACATGGACTAGGGAGAAATTTTGGGTTTCTCTCCTCTGTAGTTTTCTTGGATCATTAGGAAGGAAGTTTAACAAAGCCTGAGTTCGTCCAGGGCTATATGATGCTGGTGACACCCTTGATCTATCCAGCTCTTTCAGTACACTGTCATTAGGCTTTACTTCAGATTATATCCCAGATGCATGCACTGTGTGGTATTAGGAAGCTTTTCCAGGCTTCTGGTGAAGCTGGACTATGGAGCAGGTGTTTTCTAGGCTAACCCAGAGAATATGTAAATAACATGGTGCTGTATTGTACATCTAGTAAAAAGATTAACCTGCCAGTTATTAGATAAGTACTAGAAGTTTAATTAACAAATCCTCTGACTACATTTAACAGAGTAAAGCTGCATTATGGCTGACACAAGGTAGAAAAGCCAGGCTTACTTGCCTTGTAAAGCAGTTCAACTAACAGCTGTTAAATTCTAATTAGACAGTTCAGATGCTAAGTGGGAAGGCAAGGGTGTTCCTTCTGCAGAACTGTTCTAAAAGCTGCCTTAAAAGAGTAATAACGCAGTGCATTTGATACCAGGAAATCCCCACAGTAAAATGTATTTAATGTGTCTACCACATCATGGTAAGAGCTTTTGCTGCTAGCTGCCTGAACCACAGGTGGTGTTACAAGGTTATATTCCCTGAATTTGAAACACCTGGGAAAGCAAAAAAAGATGGTTTGGTTTTGTAATAGTCATCATCACTGCCTAGCTCTCTCTCATATAGGCTCTAGCAGCCTCAAGATTATCTGCTTTTCTTCTCATATTTCCGCCCATCTTTAGTCATATGAGACTTTTAAAAAAATATTTTAGATCTGTCAGAAGTACTTAAAACATCTTACTCATTCACTTACTTCCACGTACTTCGGCTCACAAAGAAAAGTATCTAGACAGTCACTTCAAGGTTTGTTTTGTCTTTGAACTATCTTCTATTGACTTTGCAAATTATATGCAAGTCCCAGAGCCCTTCACCCCACATAACTTAGTAACACCTAAGAAGCAGTTCTTCCCTTTACTCCTTGAACTTCCACAAATTATGCAAATCTGCTATGTGAACAGTATGCAAAAATGCACCAGATTTTTCATAGAATCTTACTGACTATGCCACAGCTACATTAATATCTCCATTACAACACACAATCTCATTTTTACTTGTTTTTATCATTTGCTAGAATTCTTTGTAGGCTCAAAAGTCAGAAATTGGGACATTTTGATTCAACAAAATTGAGCCAACTACGCAACCTGACTGCAAGAGTGCTAATGGAGTATTAGCCCCTTCTGCTCTCTTAATTATTAGCCTAAGCCTCATTTTGGTTTTGATCAGTTTCCTGTGTACTTCCATATCACATTCATACACACCAATCAACTTAATTCACTCTCTCACTTAGTCCTTATTTGTTATTTCACATAGACCAGAATATGCACTGTATCAAGTCAATGGTTATTCTCCCAGCTCCTCCTTATAGACTCAGGACACCCCCAATTTATTGCCAAGTATGCTAAGAGTAAACAAGGAAAAATCTATAGATTTACTAAGAAAGCACTGTCATACAAAAAGGCATCTTGGCATTACCTGATTTTGCTCTGTTTGGGTGGAGAGAGACAACACTGTGTCCTCCAGATGTGCTGAGCTGATTTGTAACAAAATTAGACTAGCTGCTGAATAACAACCTGTATGCATGAAGGTAAAGAGCTACCCAGGAGTTACTGTGGTGCTTATATGTTTTTAAATGTAGGTGTAGTCACTAGGGGGAGGAGGAGAAAAACAGCTTCCAGCCCATGTCCCTTCAAAAAGCTTAATTAGTCATTAGGAATAATGATGGCACCATGCCCCATTAAGCCATCACACTAGCGGCCAGCATCAGTTGTTTCAAGTTAAGGCAGAAGATGACCCTGAAAGAGAGTCTGTATCCCTCTCACAGAGAATTCTTTATTTAAAAAATGCATTCAAAGTAAATAAAATTTGTGAACTACCAGTATCTTGTGGCAATAAGTTCCCCGAGTTAACTGTGCCCTATTAAAAGGAAAACATAAAGTATCATTAAGAAAGTTAAGAATAAGGTCAAATGCACTAAACACATTCTCCCATCTGCTCCTTTTCAGAATTCTTTAATGGTTGTACCCCCATCTCCCCTCCCCACTTTTGTACAGAGATCATTATTGTTTATACAACAGAAGTGGTTTTTTTTTTTCTTTTCTGTTAGACTGAATATGTAAAAACTCAGTGTGAATTAGAAAAATCTTAATTTCCAGGAGTGTTTAGCACTTAACACAGAGAAGAAATGAAAGCTGTAGCTTCTTAACTATCCTTAAACTGTGTATTTGGAACAGAAATGATACAAAAACCAACTTCTTAAAACAAGATTTATTGGCACAAACATACATGTTACAAATGTCTACAATATTCTTGGATTGGAAAATATGTTCAGCACTTCAAAACAAATCACTGTCCACAGAAAAGTACAGTAATATCAAATTTTGTAAGTCATCACAATTTTAGCATCAAAATGCATGCATTCATCATTTAGAAATGGAATTCCACTGACCTCCAGGTAAAGTACTTTAAGAAATTTTCTCATTTCCACAACATTATTTTTCCTCCCCAGGTAGCTTTAATAATACACAAACGAGTGTTTTCTGTAGAGTCACAAATCACAATTTCTTGCTCAGTACAGCTGAGTCTATGAGGTGAGAGATGCTGTTCCCAACACAGACTTTCAGATCCTTTCTGAATGCATTACTACATAGTGTCACACTACTGTGTGGCCTTGAAGGATGCAAGATTTGGTCTGGAGTTTAGTTTTTAAATGGGCAACTGAAAACTTATTTCTGGTTATTCCTATCGGAGGAAGTAAAGCTTGAAGAATTAAAGCAATACCTACGCTCAGCTTCAGCATCAGAGGAGCAGGCTTCATATACACAGAGGGGAGAGAAAGCACTGCTATCCTCAGCGTGATCAGATCTGGCTTAGACCAATGTAAATGAGGAAGAAAGAAAAGTTCTTTATGTCAATGGAAGCTCTTTGAAAAATGGAGGTTGCACTTACTCCCACTAGATCTGAACTTGACTCTAGTCAGATGAGTGCACACACACAAAAAGGGCAAAACCATAAGCCACATACACTTATGAAGGTGTATACTGCACTTCTATCAACATTGACAGGGCAGAGAATATATCCAATGGCAGAATTTGCTGTGAAATCACCAGCCTTGGAGATTTTCAAAACTCATCAAGGAAACCCTGTGCAACCTGATCCAACCTCAAGGATGGCCCTGCTTTGAGCAGGAGATTGGACTAGATAAAACCCAGGGGTCCTTTCCAACCTAATTTTTCTATCATTCAAAGGAAAGGCTTCTTCTCTCCTGAATTAGAACATGTCACAGATTCCATATCAGGCCTGGATTTAGTAAGAACAAATGAGAGTCTTGTTGTCTTAAACAGAGAATGGAAATTCTCTCTATGCTTAAGCACATGCTGAAGTCACTTTCAGAACAGGGCACACTTTGCTCCTCACTCTGGGCCAGAGAGTGTGAAATACCCAACCATTTTCAGATTACAGTGCTGAATTGATTAGATAGCACCTCCAGAGGATCCTTTTCTGCCTTAAGACTCAAGCATGTGTCATTAAGGAAAATATTAATTAGCTGGCTACAAGCTCATTTCCTGCAATGACTAAAGCAAGTTTATAATAAGAGTTCATATATCGCCACTAAGAGAACTTTTTATGCTGCAAAACAAGCTAAAGGTTGCTCACAGTAGCTACTAGCTACGTTTCCTCTCTCTCATACTTGGAAAGAGAACATATCACCCAAATGACAAGTGCTTCTCTACGTATATAAGAACTTCTTTTGGAAAGGGGGAGGAAAAAGAATAGTTGTCAACTAAAAATTTAACCTCTACAACAGTTGGTGTTTCCCCCTCAAAATGTATTTTTGCAACAGACAAAGGATGTTTTTAAGCTCTGCTCTTGAGTAGGCGGTACTAATTTCTAATCTTTCAGTGGTGCTGATATACAAAATGTGACTAATATTTTACCACATACGTGGTTGGGAGAGGGAGGACTTCTCATTTACAAGACAAAGTAATGATGTTTTTCATGACAAGCAGTGGGCTATCAGTAACATTTTATTGTCCATCCTGTGTGTGTCTTAACTGCATTAGCATTTTATTTCCAATCTGGGGAAAAAGCAAATGGAACTTAGATCGAACTTAGCATTCCTAATGAGAAAAAATATTTTTTCATCAATAAATAGGCTTTGGAAGCAACTATTTGTATAGTTGCTAAGTTGTTTAAATAATAAATCTTACTTAAATAAGTAATAGTTAAACTGTATACCCATGGCCTTTACTATACATTTCTAATTTCATTGAGAAACTTTTTTCTCTTCAAGTTTCATGAAAGGCTGAACCTGCACTATTTAGTACACTATAGCTTGCTAGCAGCATGGTAGCCACACTGGCCACTGAATTTTCAGGTCCAACCAGCACTACTGTGACTAATGGAGAAATTGTTGCAACCTTTCAGGTCAATACTATAAATATTAATAGCTGTAATTCTGAAAACAGTTATGCATTGTTGCATCTATGAATTTGTGGCTTCATTATACGCACTATCTCAAACACTGATCTTATAAAGAAAACAACAGCAGCTGCCATTTTTTACTCTTACTTTAAATAAACCTGCAGCTTATCAGGGGAGAAACTAATTTCCAAGACTAGAAAATATTGAGACCTCTTAATGCTTTTAAACTCTTTTAATCACAAAAGCTCAGACCACCACCAAGTTTTCACATAGACATGACAGGAATGTAATGGATTTAGCAAAGTGATTTTTCTACCCTCTCCTTGGAGCATTTATTGGTGGACAACCATAGATACTAGAGTGAAACAAGAGTAAGCCAAATATTCGTGCTGTGTCAAAAAGACTTCATGACAGGCAGAGCTAAGTGCTTTATGACAAAGTGAGCATTCAGTGTGTATCTTCACTGCCCCAAGCACTCTGAAGCCCTTCTTTGGCTGAAGTCCTCTACCACTTCTGCAGCTGACGACAGCGGCATATCTTTGGATGGAGACCTCTGCAAAAAATACTAGATCATCCTTGTGCAAATATCTCCTGCATTCTCAATTAAAAACTGAAAGGAAGTAAATTTAACTACCGTTTGTCATAGTTCATTTTAAGTACTAGTCCATATGCACAACATAGACTAGCACTGCTTAGTTTTAACAGATGAAAGGTGCTCTTAGATATAGCCACTTAGAAAAAGGAATCTACTGAATGTTGGCTATATTTCACTTAAACTGTTTCCCAATTTACTATCTTGTCATTATCACACTATCCTTAGTTGCTGTTTCCTTTCTTCCCCATCAAAACTGATGAAATTACTGTTATAAGAAATGTTAAATACATTTAATTAAAGTTCCAGTATTATAATTAGTCTAGCGTAGCAAAAATGCTGTTGTCTAGCAGTCAGGAACCCTCTTTTGTATCACATAACTTTGAACCAAGTTAAGATCCAGGAGCCATATTCTTCCTCTAGTGCTCTTGTCTGATCAGTGGAGGCTGGTTTGAGGACAGCAGGCATCATGGGGAGAAGGTTCTTCTCCACTCGGGCCTGCCTCAGCTCTGATTGAGGTCAACAACAGTAAGACAAGGCAGGGAGTCAACTCAGAGAGCAGAAGAACAACCCTAGCCCCAATATGCTTATATTCCAAATACACTACACTCCAAAACCAAAAAGGCTTTCTAAGAGAATGAAGAGAGACTTGAAGAGTAATGAAGAAGTCAGATACTGTGAGAAGAGCTAAAGAATGGAGAAGCTTTTTTCATAATTAGCTTTGTTGTTCTCTATGGTATTCCCTCTTTGAGAACAAGTACTTTGCCCTTTTAAACTAACAGCACATGGCTTCTTTGGTTGAATAGAGTGTTACGTATGAACCACAACGCTGTATTCATCTTTTAAACCAGTACAGGTTATGATTTTTGCTTTGGAGAGTTAGCAGATGTGATACAGCCATGACAGAATGAGGTTACTGCAGAAATGACTCATTGTTGAATAATCAAGTGTTTACTCCACCAAAACTGCATGTAACCAGACTACCACCGTTTTTCTGCTTTATTGTAAGATGTAGCTCTTAAATGTCAGTGCATTGGGAAGAAAGGTGAACTCCCTGGGTGGCTCAGATCTCTTTTTAAGCGTGCGTTTAAAGGCAGACAGTCTTCTGGTCTCAATGGAGGAAAAAAGCTATTGAGCACATCAATGGAGACATACATTAATGAAATAAGGAAAGGAAATTAGCCAAAGAGGAAAACAAAATCCTTTCTTGAAGTGGAATAGAGAAGTTTCTCTGAAGGAGACCAGTTGAAGAAAAGAACAATTGACTTGAGGTTCTGGTTTGATTGTTTCATACATCCCAGTCTAGTATCCCTCCTGAAAATAATGTCACCATCTGAGAAATCTTCAGCTAATCATTTCTCTAGATACAATTCTGTTTTTTTCAAACTACATTCTTTGGCCTTTTTGATTCTGCTTTTAAAGAAGGAAATTTGGGGGTGCTTGTGCTTCCCCTTGCATAGAGACACATGTGCTCAGATGTATCTTGTCTAGCAAGAGGGACCTAAATCAGGTGAGAGGAAGAAATAGCTGGAAGAGCATCTCACTGTTGCGACTATGCAGGGAGCCCAAAGGTTATGATCTGTTACAGGTCTGAAGTTCAGCTCAGGATACGAATCTCGACCAAAGAGACTTTGGTCTCTTTGAGGCTTTTCTCCAATACTCACTGTGTACACTGGGAGCGAGCCCAGTGCCTTATATGGCTACTGTTTTAGCCCTCTTCCCTGTTTAAAGGGCAGGAGAAGCAGGGTTGAGATCTAAATCCTGGATCACACCCAAGAGCTCTCTAGTGCTAAGATCTAGCGAAGGTCTAGCACCAACATGAATGATCAAAGCACTGTCATAAAAAAATACTAGATTACACTTACCCCCACTGGATGGATAACCTCCCATGGAATAGAGAAAAACTCACTCTATAAAAACATGAAAAACAGTTGAGTAACATCTGAGCTTCTAAATGTTGCTGAAATCTGAGTCTCCTATGGTAGATGCACTTCCAAGAAGCAGACATCACCATTTTACAGGTATGCTCTAACACAGATGTCAAGTCATGAACTTGCTTTTAAGAGCTAAAATCCACTGTATTCAGACAAGAAGTAGCTTGGCTGTTCATAAAGTTACATGAAGCCCTGTCAGAGGAGCAGAAAGAAGAATTTCAAAAGGTCTTGCTAGCCAGGCAAAAACATAGCAGATTGTGACTGTTCTAATTAATTCCTTGGAGAGTTAATACTGTCCTATTCTTCCATTATTAAGTCACTTACTGCAGATCATTATTTAAAAAGAAAAAAAGCCAAGTATTTCACTTGCCTGAACTGTTTCTGGGACTAACCTCATGCAGGTTCCAATAGAATTCAAGTGCCAACTTAAAAAAATCAAACTGAATACATTTCTAAATCACTTCTTGTCTTACAGACCCTAGGTTACATTCAGAATCTTTATCAGATTCTCCCCTCCTCCTTCTAATAATATTGGATTATGTTGGATTCGCTGTGCTGTTATGTAATGTTGTCAATTGAAAATCAGGTCAAGTGCCCCATTTGGTCTTCCATGCTACTTGCTCCTGCAAGTTCTGTGCACTCTTTTTTTCAGATTTCAAGCCACATTTATGTTATTGCAAGGTGCGCTAAATTAGAAGGAAGAAGGTGTAATGTCCAAGCAGTCCCTGACTAGGCTGTGGATAGTGGATGCAAATAGCACTTCAACTTCAGAAGTTGATGAGCACTCATGGGCACATCAAAGAGCAGCTGTGGAACAAGCAGAGAGCAGCTCCTGACCATCCTATTTCAGCTATGCTGTTTCTGAATGGCATGTCATGCTAGTGTCCTAGCTGTACAGCCATAGCCCAGAAATCAGAGCAAGAGCAAGCCCTTCTTAAAAGGATAGAATATGCGAGTCTCAAACAATGTCTAATTCTGGCTAAAACTATCAGAATCCTTGCTACCAGCCAGAGAAGTCTTCAGTTGAGTTCCCAGGATGGCAGTCAGAAAGTAATCAGCGTCGAAGTCCCCTGAGGGGCTTCTGGGGAGTGGGGAAATGGAAGTTCTTTTGTGCCTTTTTACCAGCCCAAGGCAAAAGCCTAGGCAGTAGCTGGTGATGAGGAGTAGTAGTTGAAATTCTACCCAGTAATTGAAATTCTAAGCAGTGCTGACTAAACAAGAATGAGTTAACCTTTTCCTGGGAAATTTACTATTATAAGTAGGCAGTTGTAACTGCACAGGCAGTTTAAATGTAGAGGCAGTGAGTAGAAAGCAATCAATCCTGGCTTCAACACAAATAAGACCTCCAACTGCGTTCATATAGATTGTCCTCTGTACCAGTCTACGTATAGGTGATGGTGTTGCACAATCTATGACCCTGAACAGTCCTGTATTACCATGTTCTCCTTGCAGAAGATTTAACCCTCTGTAGGAGCAGTTGGACACTGGGTCTGTGCACCAGGGAAGGACATACTTGTTCGTGCTTCCTGGCCTGAATCAGAAATGTTACATGCATTATCTTACTGATTGCAGCCAACCAGTATAGCACAGATAGCAAACATTGAGTATTCACAAGCATACCACATGCAAATTAAAGGAGTCAAACACATTAATTTAGCATATTTCATTAGCACACAGGAGGAAATTGTCTCTTAAATATATTACAACTCACTAGAGGCTAGGTTTCTTGCAAATTCTTCCTTATAAATTCCCACCAACATTTAGCAGCCATCCCCATTAGTTAATGTTTTGAGGCAGAACAAGTACACATTCCACAAACAGCAGTTTTTCTTCTCTACTCTCCCCTAAAGCTCCCACTTTGATTATTAACTTGCTTGAGATTCCTTAGCTAGGAGGATGTGAGCTTTGCATCCTTATAGCAGTTTAATTACAGTTTCATTTGGAGATTTTGCATCTTTGCAGCTAGAGGATCCCAACTCTGATGTGTATTTGCAGCTGTATCAGCTAAGTAGTCACTTCAGGCTATCCTAGGAGAAGACACTGTCCACATAAAGGATCTATTTCTGGTGGTACTGATTGTACCATCTCCAGCAGAAGCTATCTCCATCTTATGGGTCCTTTCTGCAGTCCTGTAGGGAAGCCCAGTGAGGATCAAGCCATGCTCAACACGGATATACATGGCAAGGTCTCACTCTTAGGAGAGAATTCTTTCATATCAGCCAAATATCTTAGTAGTTTAAAAAGGGTCCTGAAGTTGGACAGCTCAGTTGTGGCACCTCATGGAGTCAGGCCCTCCATAAGAGCAGTTTTCTGTCCGGCCCAGGAGGATTTTAGAATTGTTTATGTACTCACTCAGCTGAAGGACTGAAGTGAACAACACATACCAGGGAGCTCAGCAGCACATTCATAATTTTGAAAGTTAAGTTTCATTAAGACTGTAGCCACTTCCTACTTAATGATATAAAACAGTACATGTGAATATGAAGTAATAAACACACAGGGGGAAAAAAATGCAACTGGAACCTTTTGTTGCTTATTCTCTCTGCAAAATTCTACTTAAGCACAACTTGTATGTACATCCACTGCAAACTGATCCAGGTCTCTGCTTTTTTAATCTAAGACCATGTCAAAAGAGATGCTCTACAGTGGGAATATTTACAGTAGTATTATCACCATTTCCCTAATTATATTGCAGACAAAAAAAAAAAAAAAATCTACAAATTCTTCTTAGAAATTCTGAAGGACCTACCCTAAAAAGACTCTTTCAGAATTTCTTGTCTCAAAATTTGATAATTCACTTTTAGTTTGGTTAACTATGATTAAACTACTGAGTGTTTAAAAAGAAAAAACTAGGAATTCATATTTCAGAGAAACCCTACAACAAGAGCATGCAAGAACTTTCAAACTGCAATATATAATTTCTCTTAACTACATCAAATGTGAAATTAATTAAGTATGACAAATATCTCAGCTGAGCACTTTACAAAGGTGACACTATAGTTTATGAACTATACACACACAAACACACACATAAATTAGATCAAATTTTTTAAAAGCTTCTTAACACCATCACCTTGGAACAGTGTTTCTCTGCCTTCCTTTTCTCCAGAAAAGCTTTGCTAGGCACCCTTCTCTTTCTGAGCCTCTCTCCACTGTTTCCTCTATCTACCAATACCTTTTTCTTCCTGATTTTCGAGTGGTCCTCACAATGGGGACCATTTCTGCAAAATGGTGCAGAGGTAGCTTCCTACACTTGTGCTGGGAAGTCACAGACTGCAAAGTTGTTCATGTGCTTTAGGTTAGGGCCGTTAAGTATTGGGGATTGGCATTCAAGAGAGTCCCAGGAAGTCTGACAAACAGTGCCTTGAGTTTTTAGCAAGAGTCTGGACCTTGATCATTTATGATGCTTGCATTATCATTTTTACATCTCACTTGGCTTTGGCAAGATTGTGCTAGCCCTAATGCTTTTTGGGTTGTCATACAGTTTTCTTTCTGATGTTCATAGTGAGGCCATCCTGATTTTACAGAACACCTCATAAGAAAAAATTCAATCCATAAAAGATGATAATCCAGTCCTATTGATTCTCTGCAGGCAATGTTTTTAGACTTGGATACTGCAACTAATCTCAAAAAGTCAGTGTTTGGGTGGCTAACTTGAAATAAGGTGCCTTACATGAATATTTGTAGGTACCACCCTCTTCAATGGGAACAGCAGATACTCACTACCTCAGGAAGTTACATCTGATAGTGGATTTTGCCATCCAACTTTAGGTGATCAGATTGAGGGTTTTGGCCCTAATGTTTGCTGCAACCTCAGGTTTGGGTCCAGTCCACCTGACAGTGTCCCTTTAAGTAGGAGCTTCCCCATAGCTGCACTCTCTGATTCTGAGATGTTTAGGATGCTTTTCATATACTACAATTTCTGAAGATCAGTGCGTACACATTTTAAGACACAGTGATAAGACAATGCATGGAACTACTTGGCAGTATTTAGCTGGTACAGTTTCTTGTGGAAACAACAGAATTCCAAAACACACCACACTGAATGCTTATGGGTTATTACAAGCAAAAATCCCAAGACATCGGGAATTAAAAAGCGGAGTTCAACAAAGGAACACTGATATCGTTGGTTGATATGAACAAAGTTGTGCCAAGTCTTCCTTCTTTGCTTTTTCAAGTGGAGAAATGAACTGGGAAAAGAAGCAGAAGGAAAAAAAAAAAGACATAAACCAACAGTTATTACAGAGTTACTGTTGCACTTTATCTCACAGAAACCCAAGCTGTCAGAGAACAGCAAACACCTTTAGCACATCTTTGCTGAAAGAGCGTGCCATGTCTTGAACACAGTATGCCTTCCTAGCTGGAATGGGGGTACTCCTTCTGTGTCAAAAGGGGTTCAGAGGGGGAACTGGAGTGGAAAGCAGAGGAAACTGTGGCTCAAAAGATAGAAAGGGTGAGGACTGATGGTGATGTCAGGTGCCATCCCCAGCTCCAGCAACACCTGCAGTCCCACAAGTTGTAACTCCCTTCAGCAGGCAGCCAGCCTGCTTTTCCAGGGCCCCACTACCAGGATAGTAGAAAGCCTGGCTTGGGCCGTTTCACCACCCACAGTAGCTTGTCACTGTGAGGAACTACCCAATTTACCCACATCTATAGCCAGCTCTCCATGAAGGTATGATCTGGTTCCCATCCAAATCAGTGACTGCAGAAGCCATGCAGGCATTGTCTGTGACAGCACTTGGATGCTTGACATCAACAGGATTTAAACATATACTTGAGAGCTACTGTAAATAAATACATCACTGAGATCAATACACAGGGTCCTTTCTGAAGCTGTAACCTTTAGGCACTATTACAAAAAGATCAAATAGACTGAAAAAAATAGTTTAAGATCCAGAGCTTAAATACATTTAAATCTCACTATATTCGCACTAGATCTCACTACAGTGAGCCATGACCTGGGTTTGAGGATGTGACACTCAAGTGTGATTAAATACCCTAAAGACAACCTATGCCATGTCAAACCTGCTATGTCCGTTTCTAAACTTACCAGGATAGGCATCCAGCATTAAAAACCAGGAGGGAAACAATATCATTACTTATATATAATTTCAGCCTTAACTTCTAAGGAGAAATTATCGGCTCTCTTGTCTGCTTTTTACTTTGTTGTTGAGATACACATAATGCTCAGTGATGCATTTATACACAGCAGTCAGCTCAGTGGCTGCACATCTGCCTTCCCAGACTGCTGCACTAGACTGCAGAACAAAGACCCGTCTTTCCCTTGAAGTCAGTTGCCTTCAGTACCCAGTTAATTTAGTTAATTAATATCTAGCCATTTCCCATTCTTGTTGTATCAGTGTTACGAAACCCTAGAATTATTCTGGGTCATTCTGATGCCAGCATTCAAAAGGCTAATATACTGCCACATGTATTTCAATCCATTTAGTCATGTTTACAGGTGATTCTGCAAGCCTTCTTTACAGAAGCAACAGAGGAAAATGGAAACATGCTGAATACAAGGCATGTAATTTGAGAGCTGGGAATTAATTCACATCCACGGTCTAGCCTCCTGATGAATCTCTTCTGGGTTACTAGCTGGATTGTCTAACTTAAGAAATCTCCCTTTTAGGAGTTAATGCCATATTACAGTTATGTCATATAAAGGCTGTTGCTAACACAAAGGTTACATAAATAAAGGGTTCGGTTCCTGTCATTACAAGATCCCTGGCTCCCAACCAGCACGACTGCTATTATTCATTCATGTGCTATCTTTCCTATAACAAATGAGATGGCCTTCTGAGACAAGAAATCAATAAGACTTTGAGCCATCTTTTAACAACATTTAGGTGTTCAAGATGCAAATTTTCAGAAGCACCAACATCTCAAATTCAGCTGATTTGATGAGAACTAGGCGCTACATGGTTTTAAAAAATTAATCAGATGCCCATTTGCCTTCACCTTCTTTTCATAGGTACATGGTAATTCAAGCATTACTGTTCTCACTAGAAAATATCAGGGCTATGGCACTGGTTGTAACAAAAGGAAGGTATCTGAGACTGCATAAAAATTTATATAAACATGAAAAGGGAGAGTCCTTAACCCTAGGGAAAGTTATGTAACCTGCTAATGTGAAATAGATTAAATGTCAACAAATTCTACCCATATAAGCCTCCAGAGAGTTTGCAGTAATTCTCACTATAACAGCATGGCACTAGAAGGGGAATTTCACAAATTAATCCATTTAAACATCCATTTTTTGTTTTGTTTTATTTTTTAATGTATCAGCACTTTGTAAGTCACAGAACTATTGAGATCATAAACAAAAGAAAAAATTAATTACTCACTTATAATTATAATGAGAATGACTGCGCATACTACACCAAGGATGATCATCATCTATAAAAAGAAAGGTGTGAGAAAAAAAAAAAAGAGAGAAAGTCAGGTTTTCACAAGAAAGACATTAACCCCTCAGGTTTTTTGCTTTTACTTAGTGGTTCATTTCTTGCACTTTTAATTCTTGCAAAGACTCACTGTAACAGACTTGTTAAAGCTCCAGATTTAGTGACAATTTTAGGAACAGCTGATCACCAGCAATGTTCATAGCCTCTTGTCAAAGCTAGCAATTTTTGGCCCATCAGCTAAAATGCAGTGACCGACCTTGTCTATTTCCAGCAGTAAAGTAAATAAAAAGTAAACTTCCAAAGTAAAACAGCTCCAGAGGTGACTGAAGTGGCTGCATTCACACATAGCCAGGTACCACTTTGCACCAGAGTAACTTGACCACTTTTCACTTTTCACTACATTCTCGTAGTCAGGGAAGAGGCAGCTGGAGAAGTCTAATGCCTGGCAGCTATTTGTGCTGGCCTTGTGCTGTTGAGAGAGGTAGCCCATGCCAGCCAGCAGGGTTCCAGGGTGTTTGCCTGGCAATAGCACATTGCAAAGTTGAAGCCTTTTCCTACAGCAACAGATACATCCAAGCCAGCTGTGCACAGATCATATACATCAGCACAGAGTTATGTGGGGCAGAGGCCCCCATATGAGACTTGCTGACTGCTAATGAGGCCACCAGAGATGCTGCAGTCCAATCCTCATCATCACCCCAGTAAGAAGGGAAAGACTGAAAACCAGCCAGCATGGACATGTCAAATCAAGGCCTTCATTCCTCCCAACATATGTCTGTCTGGAGGACAGAGTCAGCCATCGACTTACAGGAGATTTATTTATTTTCCTCCCTCTGTCCAGAGTTTGGGAGCCAATGGAAGGACAGGAGGATTATGTTTGTCAGGGTAAAGCAGGAAGGGACAATGAGGAAAGGAGAATGAGGGCAGGTTTGAAGGCCTAGTGTAGCGTAGGTCACTGTGATCACCACAGTCATCATGGGTGAGTCTAACTCAAAATCTGTCTGTAGTTCCCAAAAGCCCTGCTTCCTGCAATGTCAGGCAAAGCAAGTGGGCAATAGCTAGAAGAGGCCAAGAGAAACTACTCAGTTGAATTTCTAACCTAGATCCACTTATTTCTGGAGTTTGTGCATGAAGTTTACCAGAATATTTTGCCTTGCTTTACATTTCCTAGCACTTTGGATTGAAGAGACAGAAGCAGGCAACAAACTGGTGAGAGATATATGTGGGATTCTCCTTTGGGAGCAGGTGGTTTTATTTCAATGGACATGAATGGTCAGCAGCAAAGGTGGTACTGAAGAGAAATGGAAACAAAGATGAACTTTTGGCATAGTGTTCATAAAGGTGGTACATGAGTAGAAAGCAGCAAGGATATATATGGGGTCTTATATGAGTAAGAGGAGCTGAGTCTAGAGTTCCGCAAGAGTTTTTGGGTCCAGATCAAAATTCCTTGACTTGTTATTCTAGAGCCTGGAGGGTAAAGCATCTCTTTCTCCCCTTGACAAGAAGAGACCACATAGAGTTGCCATCCTGCAAGGAAAGTCCCATTAAATGCATGTGAAAGTAATGTCTGCCATGAAGTGCTTCTTAACAAGAATTTATATTCCTTACCTTGCAATTTTTCCACCAGTATTTTCTCTTCAGTTTGGCTGCACTGGTTTCAAACTGTGAGGCACCTGCTTGCAATGCATCTGCCCGGTTGTCAAGCTCTGATAGCTTCTGGTCTCTTTCTAGCACCTTGTCCACGTTCATTCTCATGATGTCTACCACCTGCAAAGGCACAGCCTCACAGTAGAGTCCACACACAGTAAAGCTGAAGGCCACCCATATGCTCACACTCTGCAATGTCACACCTCATACCAAAACAGCCATTTGCCTTTATGGCATACGAAGGCAGTTACCTGGGTGGTGCCTCAAAAAACACAAAAGCAAGCACAGTGAGAACAGGATGAACATAGCTATGCTGTGCTCTGATGCCCTTAAAGGAGAAAAATAAAGGGACATTATAAAATACTGAAATTAGTTTCATTAAAGCTTTTGACTTCTCCCAGCCTACAACTACTTCACTATAGATACTAAAAACTGAGGGAGACCAGTGTCTCTATACTACAATTTGGTTGACATTTGTCCAGTCATCACTAAGACCAAGCCATTATATTCCTCATACATTTAATATAACTTATTACCTCATGTAATCTAGAGAAATTGGCTAGATAAAGTCCACTCTAAAGGGAACTGTATGCATTTCCTCACCAAGGAATTTACTTACCCTGCAGATCTTTCTCAGACAAGATGACTTACTCAGCCATCATTTGAAGTCCTGCTTGAAAGTGGAGGAGGAGAAAATTTTACCTTAGAAAATTCAGCCTGAAGAGCAGCAGGAAGCACATGCTACCTTAGCGCGCAGCCTCAGCGAAAAAAGTGTGTACAGCAGTACACAATAGGTAAGGCCCATTTGTGCATATATTTCGTACATGAACTTAGGCAGAAATCCTCTTCTAGCAAGCCTAAAACTCTAAATGGAAATCCTGTGCAAATTCATCACTAATGTAAATGTTAGATAGTACACCCATCTCAGGAAAGTTGTGTCCACTTATTCTAGCAGTGAACGTGATTCTTGGACTGTTACTTCTCATACTCTGTAATAAGGAAGAGCATGTTTTTTGTATTTAATATCATTTAACTATTACCTGCAAAATCCCAGAGTTATTAAAAAAAATACATTATCTAAATGCAGTGAGATGAAACTGGTATTGAAAGAATATTTGAAATGACTGGCATAGGGTTAAGTGCTGTTCCACAACTCAATAGATTTATTTCACTTGTTTATCAAACCTAAAACAAAATCAAATGTTTTAGTCAACCCGAATTTTCTCACTTGTTGTCCAAACCAAAACCTTCCAAGCATTTAACTTTATATAAAATTTTAAAAATTATTTTGTTTTCATTTCTCTTTAGCTGAATTTTGTCTTGATACACTGTAATATTTCCTGTTACTTCTCTTACTTTTTTTTTGGCCCAGAATTATTTATTGAATTTAACCTTACTGCAGTGAACACTTCTCCAGATAAAACTGCATTTTTGTCAAATAAATAAATGTTTAGACTTAAACCAAGATCTGGGCCTTAGAAAATAAGCTCTAGGATGCCTAGAGAAATCAGAGGGTAAAACTCAACATGGATACAGTTGAAAGACTATATCAGCATTGATATAGCATTAAAAATGTCAGTCATTTTACTAAGACAAACAATTTTCTCTTGTGCTAAGTCGTGATGGTGTTGCTGAGCTCTGGGGGTTAGGGTCTGAAAGGCTGGGCAGAGCAGCACTTGGAGCAGACTAGTCAAGAGTGTAGTCTTCTGGTGTTTGGTGCCACCTACAGATGAATTTCCCACAAGACATGAAAGGAAAATAACCAGGAAAGAGCTAGAGGGAAGGTTAAAGCAGTGCTTAACAGATCAGATCCTTACATGTTATAAACCAGTTTCACTCTAGTGACTTCACAGGAAGACAAGGGGCGTTTTTCTCCCTTGGCTATTCTTATACTGTGATTTCCCTATTAAATAAGGATCTGCACACCATGTACTATCCACTCAAAACCCATACCAACCTCAGCCTCCCTCTCATATGGGAGGTGAAAAATAACATGGATCCTGATTATCATCCACATTATCCTCAAATCCAAGAGCTACTCACTATCACCTCATACTGGGTAAGAGCTCCTGCCAAAATTGCACCATCATGCTTCACAAGACAAACTTTCATGGGCTTGAGTGAAAAGTCTCAGAATACAGAGTGTCCTAAACACAAAGCAAGGGATTCACCAGCAGCATTGGAGCCATCTCTGTTGATCTGCTTAAAGAACCCTATGTATCTGACCCACACCACTCACTTTAGACAATAACTACCAATTATTTTAATCTTTGAAGGACAATTACTTTTGCTGTTGCTCACATAAATAATTACAGCACCATCATGATGTGATACGTTCAGAACATGAAGTTTATTTCACTATTGTGACCCAAGAAAAAAGCTGAAATCTAACATTCCTTCCACCACCGCAAGAGACACTCCACTAACATCAATGAAGTTAGTGTGATGTGAAAATCAGTGATAATAAGAGATCATGGCCTAGAAATGTCTGCAGCCATTTCTACAGCCAGGTGTTCTTGTGATCAGCTTCAAGCATCAGCTATGGGGAGGCCAGAAAGACCCTGTTTCAGATCTTCAGCAAAAAAAAAAAGTTCTCAAAAAGATAAAGCTCAAGTTGGTACGTGTATTTAATTCATCTTAAGAAATGCATTTGAGTTGGATATTGTGAGGTCTTTCCTACTATTTTTAAAGCATATCAGGACCTTTTGAAAATAGAGGTCTTTATGCATGTAAATAGCTATTTTCTCATATGTATTTTATTGAACTGGCATTGAAGAATCACACAAGCCCTTGCCACTTCCCCACAGCTAGTAAGTGATTAGTTACTTAAGTCTTTGTAGGGGTTTAGCAAAACTCCATGCTTAACACCCAGCACATAAATCTGCACAGCGGGTGTGCAGGGACGCTACAGCTGTTACCGTATTGTGGGTGTGCTCAGGGACTACACCCATGAGCAGTGTTGAACTCATTCATTCCCATTATCACAGCAGTTAGATGGACCCTGGCATTATAGCCAAGGTGGTGGGGTGGTCTGTGGGCTACAAGAATTTAAGGATCCAACCTGGAACAGTCACATGGTCCTCCAACAGAAGTAGTGGGGATTTGTTGAAGATGTTGTTATGACATCACGTGTGGGTGCCTTTCTTTGGGGATAAACTGCCATGATTAATCAGTAGAGCTCCAGGTAATGAATACAGCCCTTAGCTGTACACTTTTTGTGGCTTGAATCTATTGATGAGAAGCCAATGGTCTGTTCCTGTGAAGCAGCCTGTGAGATCGGCATCTAACCTTTAGGAATGCAGGAACATGTTAAAAGAGCTGGTTTCACTCCTAACCTGACTCACTGGGATGAATTAATGAACTGGCATCAATGCCCATGTTTATTCTGTAGAAGCGTTACTGGTACAAGGATGTTCATACTCAGAATCTCTCTTGTACTGACTCCTCAGAAATGCCATCCTTTGGTAACCCTCATTTCCTAGATCTGCTGCCTTCAGAGGAGCAGGAATTGCTGGATTACTAGGGAGGAAAGCATCTTAAAAAAAACCTAACCCAAACCAACACATCAGCACCCTCATGGTGAGCAACAAATCACCTGGAGCCACTTACCTCATCCACCCGGGCTTGTGTCTGCTGCAGCCGTTTGTTGCTTGACACATTGGTAGCAGGAGGTGGCCCTGACGCCCCAGCACTGGTGGGACCTTGGGTAGGAGCTGGAGCAGACCTAGATCAAAACCAGAGAACATAAAAAGTGAAGATGGTTTCAGTCACTGATTCATTGCCCCTTTTCTGGAACAAGTCAAAAGCACCTGTCTCCTAAAGGAGTTTTCTGTTATGTCACAGCCCACATTTTCTATTCCTGGGTCACAACCCTAGTCTCCCATTCCCTCCCATGCAGCAGTTAGTTTTCATACTATTTCTCGATAGGACCATATCAAATTCTTCCCCTCCACTGTTGCCTTTTTAAACAGCAACCAATTCAGATTATATGCCCTAGGTTAGGCCAATGGCCAAACTGATCACAGGCCTGACTAGCAGGGCAGAGCTTGTGTCCTACTAAGGAAACACACCCTGCTCTGTGTATCTGATGTTGATGCTATAGGAGCCAGGGCTGCAACTCTGCCTTCCTCCTCATTGTGATGCCCTCCCCTGCTCCTCAGTGTTTGATTGGAAGCTAACCAAGTAATGATAAACAAAAGGAGAGAAGAAAGAAACGGAGGAGGAAGTGGGGGTGAGAACTGCACACAGCATGGGGTTAGTCCTTCAGCAGTGCTTAACCACCTCACCAGTTGTCACCAAACGCCCCAACAGAGCAGCTAGCCATGCTTGAACATCTGTCACAGACCCTGGATAAATATTTGCAGCAATGCTATGAACAGAGTTCTGATCTCCTGTGCATCAGCTCTTTTCTTAAGCATCAACACTGACTTTCCCCAGCTTGCTCCAGAACAAAAGTCAAAATAGAAGTCCCTTAAAATCCAGCAATAGGTCTGGTCTATCTCAGTGCACCAGCTTGTGCAGATAAGTCACCTGCCAGCCTGAACAGGGTCCCTCAATATTAGCCAGTCATTCTTCACACCCACTCTTTAACCTGTGAAACCTCACTTTTCCTTTCAAGGGACTCCTTCCACTTCTTCCTGCAGAGAAACAAAACCCTTCCCAAAGCTGCGGAGGAAATCCCTAAGCATGTGAACTGAAAAATATCATAAATCCCACTCACGCATTACCAATGCCTTCCCACAGTGACAGACTGAGAGAACACAGCGTTTCTCTGTGAATCATTCCCTTTTACATCCTGATTAATGGTACTGGGATTATGGCCTCATTAATCCACTGTCACAGCACCTAGGGGCATTAAAGTTTGTTCCCAAAAGTACCTTGAGCTGCAAAATCCAGTTTGACAGTATTGCCCGTGGGCTGAGATCCCTACAGATAGCACTGACCCTCACAGGCTCAGTGATGGAGCAGTCGTTTGCAGCCCGGGAGCACTGCTGTATTTTACACTTCTGGTTTTAACTGTGGGTGAGAACATCATTATTAAGCTTTAGCTGAAAGAAAAGAACTTGAGATGTACAGAATTGTTTATCCTTTGAAGATCTCACAGCTACTATTCAAAACACAAAAGACCAGATGCTGCTGCCACCTGCAACAGAATTACTCCACTGAAGGGCCATGGGCCAGGATCCCAACAGGATTTACTCTCAGTTTATGCTGTTGTCATAAAGGATCAAAATCTGACTACAATGTGTATCAGACTCAAATAGCGCAAAACAAGATCTCCCTGGAGCATTAACAACTTCAAAGGGAGTTCCTGGTACAACAACAGAGCTGAAATTGAAATTGTAAAATTTCTTTCCAGTCAGGGAAGTAAACAGGCTTTTTCCAATCAACACAAGCAGAATTGCATCACAGTATTCAGTACTACAAATGTTAAGATAGCCCCTCTTGAGCTATGTACTGTTACATCCAAGAGACTTCATGAGGGAAGTGCATGAGAAGAAGTGGTTTTCCTGGTTTTTGCTAGTAAGCATAGCTTGTAAGTACTGTGGTGGTCTTGGTCAAAGCTACATAATAACTCAAAATTCAGTGCTCTGCCACATACCTTTTCTGTTCAGTGATTTTTATCTTTTTTTTTTTTTTTTTTTTAATCCATCTCTCAAGCTGTCCTTAAAATTATTTGGCTAAAGTAGACACTTCCCAGTTTATTCTCTTCCAGGATCCTTGCTACCATCTAACTGGGTTTCAACTGTATCTCCTGGGGCTTCTCTGCTCCCTGTGTAAGGGAGGAAGGGATGGGAAGAACGGGTGGTTATACAGCTGCCCAGCAGGAGCTACTGTAGCTACCAAAGGGAGATGGCAATCTTTACGCTAAGGTACAGCAAGCTTGTAATTAACATACCCATCTTAATTAATTACATAAAATCTAATACAAGAGTAACCAGAGCTGGGTGCTGCCTGCAGCACAGAGGAACCCTTTTCAAACCTTTTGTCTCTGGAGTTGTGCTCTCCTTACACAGTAACAGCAGCTGCCTCGCCCACAGCCCCATGGGTCAGAGCAACGAGCTGCTGCAAGCAGAAGAGATGCAGCACTCCCCAAAGAGGGGACAGCACAGGTTCCCAGGTGGGCTCTACGAAGTCAGTCCTTAATGCAACCAGCAGCTCTTGCAAGTTAACAAGGCATGAGCACTCCCTCATTGCAAGGTAGCGTGTAACATCCAAAACAAGATATCTGCAAAACTGTTCCTCCTACCAGCCTTCCAAGGCACTTCAGCACAGGACAGAGGGGTCTCCATGCTTCTGGCTCAGCCCTACCAGTGTTTGAGCTCTGTAGAAAGCAGCCTGGCTGAGCAACAGCAGAAGGCAGTACCTCTGTGAGCTAATGTGGCTCTGGTCCTGCAAGGCATCCATTAGGAGTTTGTCTTTGAACCTAAGTTTTCTAGTAAGGATGAGAATTGAGGGCCTACATCATTGGAAAACACCAATATTCTCTGGGATATCTCAGAGCAAAATGCTAAAATGAAAGTCCAACTTACATAATTCTTCTCTTATTGCCTCTGTACTGTGTCATATCAGCTTATAATTTCTCAGAAGCGTTATTCAAAGAAATTTATGCAAAACATTCGTACTATGTTAGAGAGGCTTTCTTTTTAAATACATGAAACACCACAGCTTTAAAGTCCAATTTCTCATGGCCTGGCATGATTTTGGAGAGCTACAAAAGAATGCAAAATCCACAGAAAAGCTCCATCATTGGGCCCCTAGCCATCAGACTTCTTTTTTTAGGAAAAGAAAAAAAATTTACCTTTGATGCTGAGACTCTTCACTCCCAAGAACAGGTCAAATTAATTTTGAAGGAGGAAAAAAGCTCTATTATTGTTGGTGAAAAAGAGAATAAATCCTTCACAAATATTCTTAAATGGCAGCCACTCTGCAATGTCAGAGCACTGGGGTACACTCTGGGAGAGTGAAGAGTACACTCACTTCAGGACAATCATGCAACATGCTTAGAGCCTTGGCAGTTGGGTCATTCTTTATATAGCATTAGTTACATCCTCCCTTCCCACCACACCAGATTTTGCTTCATTAGCACATGAGCAATGTGGCTGAGGGAAGGCAGGTGCTGGATCTGTGTGTGTTTGTATGCAGCCACCTGGGAAGAAACAGTTGAGTAAAATGGTCTCAGCTGACTCAGACATCCTCAGTTCTCCTGGTTACTTGCTGGGCCTGAAACTGGTAGGTCAAAACCATGAGTAGAAGATTTCTCATCTCACCTGGGTATTGTGGAAGCAATTTACTACTTAGCTCTAACAGTTAAAGGGAGCTGTAACTCTAATTAAGAGAGAATCAGAGATATTCAGTGTCCCTGTTTTCTATTTCAGCACTGGCTGAAAGAACATTAGGGATGACTGTGTAACTAATGTTTTAGGAAGCTGCTGGACACATACTTCCAATTTTGTTCGTATGTGTGAGCTATGTAGGAAAATTTTTGTGTTAGGTTAGGGAAGGGAGTTGCACAATGTGAATACCAGGAGGAAGCCAGACCACAACTGTGACTTTGGTGCAGTTTACATTAGGACCCCAATAGTTGCTTTCAACAATTTGCTTTATCCCATCCAAAGTGCTTTTTAAAGCCTCCAGCTACAGGACCTAATCCCTTCA
Organism: Brachypteracias leptosomus; assembly: GCA_013401335.1. Taxonomy (NCBI): domain Eukaryota; kingdom Metazoa; phylum Chordata; class Aves; order Coraciiformes; family Brachypteraciidae; genus Brachypteracias; species Brachypteracias leptosomus. The sequence goes on from VYZX01013458.1 coordinate 51,777, forward strand.
AAATCTTTATCCTAACAACACTGCAATGAGTTAAGGAAAAGCTCTTGTCCCTGCATCTGGCTAGGAAACAGGTATAGGGAGATTAAGTGATTTGCTCAGTGGCACAGAAAGCCTGTGGCAAAGCAGCCCAGGCCTTTTCATTGCCATCCTTCTTGCTTCCCTCTTCTTCAGCTACTGACTCCAAATCAAAGCTCACAACCTATTTCTAAGAGCTGGAGTTATTTTCTACCCCTCAGACTTAAACAGTGAGAAACACACAGTTAAAGGTTATGTCAGACAGGTTTAGCTGGTATCAGCTGCCAAAGCTCAGGGGAAGAGGCAGTGAAAGTGCATCAACGCAGCAGATTTGACTAATGATCCCTATAAAAAGTGAAATGAAGGAGGTAATTTTCTATGAAACCCAATTTGATTCCTCTTTCCTCAAACTCTTTCCCTGTTCAAATAAAACATAAAATTGCATTGCCTCTCTTTATTTCTTTACTGTCCAAGTATCATATTTATGTGGTAAATATTTACTGTTGTAACCAAACTTATGTATATTTCAGACACTGTTCTTCCATTTGAATCCCTTGAAAAGGCATCTACCCATCTGGGCTCCACTGCTTAAGTGGGGTTTGAAAGTCTGTGGTTCTAAAGGCATTTAAAAAAAAACCCAAACAAAAACCAAACACCCTTTATTTAATTGTAAAATAAATCAGAAGTCTTCCACAGCTCTGTACTCTTGAGATTTAACTCTAAAACAATTATTAAAATTAGCTACAAATGCAAATTCATACACCACTTTAGTGACTGTAGATGTCAGTGAAGATCTGGACCTAACAGTAACTGTAGAAACAAACCACTCTCACATGGTCCCTGGTGCTGAGAGTGTTCATCTGTGAATTTGGATGCATCTGGAAGCTTTGAGGCAGGGAGAATCTCTAAGGGAATAAAGAACTCTATAGCACTGGGGGTTTGCTGTTAGTTTTGAACTTGCTTTGTTTATTCCTCTGCAGTAATAGCTAAAACAATCTTTCCACTACTAATTTGTAAAGGGGGACTTTTACTGATAATACTTAGAGTCTTCTGCTTTCTGGAGGGATTTGCCTGTTCCTAGTTTTCTGTTAATCGGATTCTACCACATAGGATTTTATTTCTGTAGTAGGTCAGTTTAGCAAACACTAGCACAAAAGCTTTCTTAACAATCAATGTGGCTATATGCAGCTCAACACAGTCCTAACAAAATCCAGTCTAACCAAAGCAGGCAGACCAAAATTCTGCACTAGCCTTTTTACATGGCAGCTCTCAAAGACATTGATATCCAAACTGCTTGAATTTCTGGGCCTCCCAGGCTGTTTAACTGTACAAACTTAACAATAATACAGGCCTAACATGGACAATCATTGTAGTGGGTCTGTCCGAGCTGATTTTCCCCATACAGCCTTCAGGNGTTTCTGTTTGGGAATATATAGATGTGTGTGTCTAGAAATCAAGAGACATTAACTAGCCATCCCAACACCTCCTACCCAAATTTCTGCTTTTCCCATAGTGAAATGGGATAGTGCCAAATGGCAGGTCCTGTTACTCTCTGAAAACCGCACACTAACACTGTCAGCAAAGGTTCAGAGAAGAGACAACTTAGTTCTAATGACCACATAAAATTAAGTGTCCCTCAGAGTTACGTTCTCAGCCTTCTTACAAGTAGGTCATGATGTTCTCTGACTATAAGGTGAGGGGAGTCTTCAAAAGAAAACCCTGACTAGACACCATGACCTATCCAGTTCTGCACTCAGTAAGGTCATTTGCTTTTCAGGTCAATTGCCCACTAATTGTACATATTTCAGATTTCTAGATGATCTTCCTTCCCCCAGTTATTAACTAGCCTATTTTAATAAGCTAAGTTTATCCTTGTTTTCATTTTACTAATCTCACTTTGATAGGGGAAAAAAAAAGCTGCTCTATGGGAGTAAAGGAAGTAATGATATTATAAAACTGGTTAGAGTGAAAAGATAACTAGGTTATTGACAGAGAAGTGTCACTGCTGGGCTAGTGGACATTTGCATACTTGGGGGTGGAGGGATTTTCAGACTATGGAAAGATGTTTTCATTCCTCTGACATTTCACAGAGGGAGCAGAACCAACTCCCAACAAGAGCAAACAGGCTTCCCTCACTTCTAGGGAACCATCACTGCTTTAATAGAGATGTTGCTTTTAACTGTGCTTTTCAGTGCTCCACCTGAGCCTGCCAGTATTCAGTAAAAATGAGACTATTGCCGATTAAATGGCTGCAGACATTAACTTCAGACTCATTCCATTCTATGACTATCAATTTTAAAACGATGTCTCATGATATTTGTAATAATTGGGTAGTAATGAGTAATAGTGAATTGGTGGTAGGAAAAACACATGAAAAAGGAATTAGCATTTGAGATATCTTAATTTTATGAAGAAAGTTCTACTTTGAAGACATTTCTGTTCCCAAATGTGATTTTCATGTACTACCAGCAATATTCTACAAGGACTCTCCTTTATTACAAAATATTTACTCTGATCATCAGCCAAAGAATAATATCCTACATTTTAATGTCCTGGGAACACATATAATTAAATATTCCCACCAGTTTATTATGACTACATTGACCATCTGGTGTGCTAAATATGCACACAGAGGAAAAATAGAGGAACCTTAAGACATCATCTTTAATTTGATCATCATTTGTTATGCTAGGAATGGCTGACTGATTTATCTTCTCCAGTATCTTCTATTTAAGCCAAATGAGGATTACTTACAAGGCCCAAAGCACCTGAATTCTAAATCAAGCCAATTTGTTCAGCAAAATAATTTTTGTGACAAACATAAGAATTTGCCAGAAAGTTGCATTATTTCCATAATTTCTCTAAACTGTAGTCTGCACAACAACCAGCTGCGGTGACTCAGGCGGAGTTTCTGTTAGTCAGAAAAGTAACACAAGGCAGGATTCCTTCTCTGAAATATCAACACTACAGATTTTTTTTCTATCCTTCTTTCTCCTTGTTGTCATCTTTTCAAAGGTTGTGGCTTAAGATAAAGTCAACAGAATGCAGGGATATTGATTCATGTGTTAACCACTGACCACGCTTTGCAGAGTAGTCTGTGGATTTGCTTGAAGGATGATTAAGGGTTAGATGACTCAGGAAGTTAGTGTAGACATTTTATGTTCACAAAGTAAAAACTCAGAACTACACTATAGAAGCCAACTATCTAACATAGGCTAGTGTTAAGTAATCAGCTATCAAAAAAAAGCACCTGCATATACAAATTAATTATACCATGCCTTCAGGTCCCAGTTGATCCGTCTTATCTTCATATGTAACTAGACAAAAGAAAGGTTTAACAAAAATGTATGGAAGCAGTGAAGCAGACAAGCAAGTAGACAGTCACCATTATAACCTGTAATCTGATCCACTTCAAAGAGTTTAGTCTGCTACTTAAACTGCACTTAGGAATTGTGTTGACCCAGACTAGACTAACCAAATCCGGGCTCTAGCACACTGTGATATGGGGTTTAATTTTTACACCGTGGCACTTGCTTCTCCAAAAGCAGTGGCAGAGGTGAGGGTTCCCCAACTCTGGTTGCCCAGAAGGGCAAGGGAGCAAATTAGGTCTCCCTGGGACAACTGTAAGAGGAAAGGAAGAGTCTCATATTACTGAGCACCCAACAAAGTTGGTTAGGGCTGAGAGCAATAAAACTGGCACAAAGATCAGTTCTGTGGTCTAATTTTGTCACAAATGGTTAGTACTTCAAGTTAGTTGACTATAGATTAAATCTAGTGCATAGCATGGTTTGTCAACTTTAAATAGATTCAAAGGTGTAGGTAAAGGAACATACCATTACAAAAACCACCAGATTTTTGTTTTAAAAAGTTCCTTATGCTTCATCAGCTCCATATGTTTTTTTCTGAATCTAGCCCATTTGAACTGATGTGGTCTTCATCCCCGAGAGCTCTTGGCCAATGCAAGGTGCAGTGGTAGCAGCTTTTGCCCAGGTACTACAACTCTGTCTTGCACACTGAGGTTACCTTACACACCTGGGATAACACAAAGACTGACCACCACAGGAGGAGTTGCATTTTTCTCCCTAGAAAACTTTATCAAAGGAGGTTTAGTTTATAAATAGGAGGGTGCTTTTACTGGGCATAAAAAAAAAAAAAAAGAGAGAGAGAGATTCAACAGAGAAATCAAATCCTGGACAACACAAAGCCTTTATTTTCCTTGTGCTAAGTTACTGATCTGAAATTAGGGAAAGAGAAAACTGAAACCTCACTGGATTAAAGCAGAAAAATCGCCAAAGCATACCAGGCTGTGGGAGAAGGGAAGCCTAACAGAACAAAGCTTCACTCAATGCCTTAGTGAGATATGTCTGAAACAACTCAAGAACAATGCAATAAATACACTGAAAATGCAGTCATTAGCATTGCTGTTGTTTTCCTCTCCATACTGGAAGAAAAAGCAGAAACACAATCTGTCTTGGAAACAATAGAGGAAAGATACAAATACCAAATATGTTGCTAAAGAAATGTTTCAGAAATTCAGGACTCTAAAGCCAGAATATATTTGAACAAGCCAATGATGTTAAACATCCTGGTCTGCCCGATATCCCAGATTCACAAACCTCTATTTTCAAGCTCTAGAGCAATCACCAGTGGAAGTGGCCAGCTTTAAGCTAGGTCCCAAGTCCTATTTCTGAACAAGAGCTGATGTACTTGAAGCTCATGCTGATGTGGTACATTATGGTTAGACTTCACTATATTTCTCATGCAGGGCAGCAAAAGCATCCACTATTTCTAACTTTCTGTGTAGGCTTCCAGGATCATGGGCTCCACCCAAAGGAGGAAACAGGCAACAGCTGGGCAGGAGGTGGGAGGAAAGGAGCAGGGTAGAGATTGACTCAGCCATCCCCTACCCGCTGACTCATGTCCTGGTGTAGAAGAAACTGCTGTAATTTGTGGCTTGATGCAGTCAGTTAAAAGTTAACTTTGGTACAGAGAAGCGAGGGAATTCTCAAAAGAATGGTAACATTGATATGCTTTCCTTGCTTTTAAGTAATACTTTTTGGATCAAGGACATTTTCTGTGCCTGTCTTTTGAGAGACCCAAATTAAAACCTAGGAGGCTTGGGGGCTTTCCATTTGCCTCTAAATTACTTCCCAGCATTCTTGTTGCACTTCAGAATAAAATCAACTATTAACATGTTTTGTTTTGTTTTAATTAAAAAAGCCCCAGCAACAATAAAACAGCTGAAAGTCATATTTCCATCAGCAGTGAAATGTTCTTGTAGCTTTGCTACGTACAACTATTCAGTGGCAGTTTCATCACAACTGAACTTTACAGGGTAATTGCACCCTTACTTATATTAAAGCTTAATTATCAGGAGGCTTATGAAGCTTAAATCTTCTCTAAGTACTTGGCCAAGAGAACTGCAGTGAACATTTTATCCCCACTATTCATTATTTAAACAGCAGTCACATAGTGTGTGGAAGTGGTAAGAGAGAAGAGCAAAAGTACCTGAACAGAAAGCCAGCCTCTCATCCTTATTTGCCACCAAATAATATGTTCAGTTCTTGAAGAGCTTCCATGAAACACAGCTACTATTTACAAGTGGCCATGGCCTTATCACAAGTGCTCCACCTTCCCACAGTGTTATGATTCATACGCAATGTATTTTCTCCCCAGTGTCAACATCCATCAATTGCTGAAACTAGACTCCATTTAACCAAATACATTAAAGCAATAAAAGGAACCTTCTCACTTCAAGCTCTCATTGAATGAAAAAAGAAAAACAAAACCACAAAACATTTTGAATACAATAAAACCAGAGTTTTAAAGACCTTTAAGAAGATCTTTAAGGCTACTTTGTCAAAGAAATCATTGAGCAAATGAATGTGAACTCATTAAATACCACCTAAGAGAAAATTCTACGAACTGCATTGAAACATGTTTTGAGCACTTTAAACATGTAAAATCACAGCCATGTCTCCTAAGCTTTTCAGACCCCCCATCCTCATGGGATCACTGAGAGCCTTGTAGTTTCCTCTTAGACTATGCTCCCATCTTTATCTTACCATCTGTGTTTCAAAACTCTGCTATTTTTTTAGTGGCCATCTTTGCTTTACACAAAGACCTATGTTTAAATGTTTCCAGAACCTTTAGTGTGATTTCAGAAGGTCACAGACATATTCTGTGGATCAATACGGCATCTGATTTTCTAACTTAGTTAAGATATTTAAATCAGTGTTGCGCACACCTGTACATTTGCAAATTGCTACAGTCCAGAAACTGAACTTCATTTTTTTTCCCCCCAAATAAATTCATAAACTTCTACAAATTCAGAAAATACCAGTTTATCTTGGTTCTATCTTTTAGTCTTGTAACACTCCAGAGTCTGCCTTTTGCTATTTGTTAAAAATGCTTAGATACTTTGCTGAAAATCTGCTGTGAGTTGCATCATAAGCAGCCCAGCCCTTGGGGTTCTCTAGATAAATGGAAACACTCTCCTCCATGTCTGCTGAGTAAGCGTTGCTATTTTGCTTCCCATTCTTCTGAAACTTGTAAGTTCATTATTTTTACAATAATTCACAAGTAACCACTTGTTCCTCATCTCCTTTTCTGAAAATAAAAAAGCAATTAAGATCGAAGAGAAGTGTTTGAGATTTAAACCTGTTATGCTTTAAAAGTCAAAGACTTAACGAAAATTTGAACTGAGTCCATATGTTACTGAAGTGATAAGAAAAAAATCGGTGAGAAGCATATTTGGGACAAAGCATTCCACTTACAATCAACCATAAAGTCCTGTTTATATTAACAAAGGAAAAGTCAGATCATTGAAGGATTCCCATAGCTAACAATTCCTGCCCTTAACACTACTCCTCAAACCCTCTGTCTTCCCATCTGTGTTTCATCCCTTGAAGGGCAAAGTATTATCTCCTCCCACTGTGATTAAAGTACAAATACTTTAGTTTAGAAGCAAATGTTATTCATGCAGTTTATTTCCATTTAAAAAAAAAAGCTAAATAACTTTCTACAGCTATGCCAATGAAATATTGGGAATTACAACCACCTGTCCACAACAAATTCAGACTACCTTCAGCAAAGATTCAATGCATTGATAGAGCTATTACTACTGTTTTTTATGATTCCTCTTAGACTCCTGTATTCTTTTTTGAGCCATTACACTGGTGCCAGTGCTGTAATGCCAGACTGGCACAACAGGTTTCAGACATACAGTTCTTCAAATGCTATTAGGAGCCTTGTGTATGGCACACAGGAGCATGATGATGCACCAAACAGGAGGAAATGTGCAGGGCTGTAACCACTTCCCTAGGTAACAAAGAGACACTATTAAAAGAGAAAGTGGTACCATGGTAGTAAATAAATAAATGCACACAATAAAGGCCCACAAGCATGACTAACTTCCCTAGATCCCACAGAGAATAGAGAGGGGCAAAGCATGTAAACTCATGCACCTTGTATCTGTGAGGAAAGAGAAAAAATCCTCACCCAGTTAGAAGTTCAGATAATATCCTCGTTCACAAGTTCCCATTAGGCAGCCAGGAACACTCTGGAACTCTGCCTCCAGCCCTTTTCCTCTTACCTCACCACTACTTTCCCAACTCTTTTGCATTACACACAGCTACTAAGCAACAGAAGGTTTGCAGAAAATGAGTCACTCTCATGTGGCTGATAGGCTGAGTGCAGGATGGAGATTAGTGACCTGACAATGCACAGCCCCAGAATCATTGTGCTTCCAGATAATCAACGTGGTTACTGAATCAATGCAGCAAAACCTAATAAATGTTAAGTGCTTTAAAAGGATACAATTATAAGCCATGCCTTATAGTTCTCACAGATAGATGTGTTATCCTAGAAAGAAGACTGCTATATGTTAGACGCACAGTTGGCATTAAGCATTCCATACCAATAAAATATTCCCTTAACTAGGCAATAATCAAATTAAGATTTTATTTAGATGGTAATATGAAATCCTTAGGCTTTGGACTGACCATAAAAATTCTGAAAACTAAGAAAAAGGTAAGTGGGGCATAACCATGCAAAGTCAGTTCCCAATGTAAGCAACAGGTATTGACATAACTGGGAGCGTTTCTGGCAGGAGACATCCTTTTGACTGAGGTGTTACTATTTTTTTTTTTTCCTTACAGAATAATGGAAAATAGAAAATTTATCTGGAGATGGCCTCAGGACTTCATCTTGTCCATTCCTTTTTCTCCAGCCAGGACTGACTTCTACTTCAGATCTGAAACAGGTTTTTCTGCCTCAGTCTTGTCTGATTCTTCCCCCAAAGATATTTGTGTCAGACATTTTGATTGTTCATTTAGCACTTCTAACTCAAGCAGAGCTCCTCGTGCACCAGACAGAGCCATTAATCCTTGCAAGTGTGCTTCGCACTGTGCAGTCTATGTAATACTGAAGTGAGAACTGACCAAAGCGTAGCTGTAGCATTGGTCCCTCAACTGTGAATCAGCTGAGGGACCAGAATATCTAGAAAAGAAAGAGTTGTGAATATGAAGAATCTTACTGCCCTCATAAAAACCTTAACAGCAAGCTCTTTGTTTCATACATGAAGTCCTAGAGTGGCTCAATATCGATAGAAAAATTCAGTACAGGAAATGAACAGAAGTAATTTCCTGTGCTAAGTTTGGTAGAAAGCACGCTGACTCTGGAGGAAGTGTCTATGAAATCTTTTGCAAAGTACATTTTAACCTGTCAAGGGATCTGTTCAGATCAAAGCAGAGTTCTCTCATTGCCTGTTTTCTTTAAAACCAGGTTGATTCAGTTTTCTAGTCTTAGTTAGATTGGCTAACTTCCTAAAAAAAAAAATAAATTAATAATATACTCATAAAATCACTAAACAGTACCTGCTCCCTGTGAATATTTAAATAAGTTAACTGAGACAAATATTAGCAAAAAGATAAACAACAGTGTTATTGGGAAAGCTGTTTTTGAGGCATGATTCCAGTGTTGAAATTGCAGAGAAAATTAAAGAATT
>VYZX01013458.1:71042-105365 GCA_013401335.1 Brachypteracias leptosomus
ATAGGGTGCATTAGGCTGCACAGAGCACTGCAATAGGGCACAATTCAGGACTGCAACTCCAAGGCTACCTCGACACAGCACAAGTGGAGGCTGCAAGAAATCTCTATTCACACTAATAGCCCTTTAGCTACAACATATAATCTCAAGTACTTAGCTAGCCATCTAACTATCCTTTATCTCCAACAAAAACCCACTCTTTCCTATTTCCTTCTTTTATGTTTGAANTCTTCTCTAGTGAGAAGGTATTTTCTTCCGTCCATAGCTTCTATTCCCTTCACATGTCACAGCATGACTGCCTTTTTCATCCTTCTTTTTTTCATTTTTAAAATTTATTAACATTTAAAAAATCAAATTTCAAATTAGAAGCGAGCCAGTCTTCCGTCCATAGCTTCTATTCCCTTCACATGTCACAGCATGACTGCCTTTTTCATCCTTCTTTTTTTCATTTTTAAAATTTATTAACATTTAAAAAATCAAATTTCAAATTAGAAGCGAGCCAGGCAAGTTTATTCCTGATGGCACAAGATGTGGCCTCTGATGAAAAACCTAAAATACAGACATTGTGCACACACTGCTCTGCAAAAACTTCTTCAAGGCAGAGTAGTTACAGGAGAGCAAAGATAGTCGAAGGTAGTTAGTCACAGATCAAAGGTGAGGAAAGAGGCAAAAAGAAAAGAGCAATGCAGAGATGGTTATGTTTTACCCCAGTAACTGACTTTACATGAGCCTCACTGGGCCAGAACATTTCAACCTGCTGCTCCTCTATTTTGATCATCACTTAACTGGTACTTACTATCATATGTGTCACTAAACACACTTGCAGGGGTTACAGAGAACCATGAATAGCAGAAGCCACCACCCTGAAGTCACCTTCCCAGCCAAACAGTGAATTAGGGTTGTTGTAGGCTGCTTTATTTCCTAGTACTTTGGAGACATGAAACATTCAGGAAGAGGAAAGAAGTCTTAACTTTTAAAATCTCTGTTTCTGGAGCATTGTGATGGAGATGCAACCCCACAGTAACTCAATTCTGTGAGACAAATTTGGAGGACATCAGCAAGGGGAAGACATTCATTAAACTCCAGGACAATCATACACATTTAAGAGAACAATGTAAATCAGTTTTACTCCCTTATGCTACTCAGTTTAAACCAGGATGTTCTATTTTCTCTCTTAATTCCCATTAACAGTTGCACATTCTGAAGGAAAAAATCCAAGAAACATAAAATATATACAATGGCTATATTTGTCTTGGGTTTCCAACAACATTTTATTTCTCTTTTGATTCATTTGTTAGTGTTTATCTGGTGTAAATCTATGCAGTGCTGAGGCTGCCAGTACCGCTGTCTTTGGGACACAGAGGACTATTTTGATTGGTTTTAGCTTATTAAAACCAATAATTCAAATTCACTGTTTGTTCCTCCACTTCAAAGCACTGTGTCTTGCAGACAGGTGTTTTTAGAGGGAAATCTCTCACTCCCATCTTCAAGGAGTTTTCAACCTTATGCACTCACTTGAATGTCTAAATCTCCATCTGCTTGTCTGATCCATGTTGCTGCTGGGCCCTAGTGTAGCAGATGTGAGAGACCTGTGACCTACACACCATTTGCACATTTCTCCCGATTTCAGATAACTGTATGTGACTAATGCAGGGCTACTGCTGTATTCTAGGAATCAGTTTGGTTTACTTACATGTATATTACAGACTGGGGACAAGAAGGAATGAGAAAGATGCTGGGTGCTTCTTCTTCTACCTAGTACAGTATTCTACAATTCACAACCTCCTGCTTTTATGAGTGGAGCTAGTTCAATAGCCACACATTGTCCCTCTATGAAGTGTATTCTACATTTCTCTGGTGTTAGAGAACCACAACTTAAAATAGTAGTTGCTGTTGTGTTGTCACTAAACTTGCTATAGAGGATACCTCCACATTGAGAAGATAAGCACTAACAACATATCCTGTGTAAAACAAAGTTCTACTGGGAAGAAAGGAGTACTCTTCAAAGTCAGATTGCCTGAACTGGGACAACAGCCACCTCAGTGGACTGGAGATGAGGCCCAAAAACCAAGAGGCTGAATTCCAACATTTTAAGTTGTCAAACTACTTCTTCATTTTAAACAAACATAACAAATTGCCATCCCAAAACAGCCCGTCTAATGCACACATATGCAAAAAATACCAGCCTCTCAAGGTTTATTTCTAAAGACTGAGCAAAAAACTGAGTTGTAAAATAGAATATTCTTTGCATCATGATGCTCATATGAGAATAACTCCTGCACAGCATCATGGAAACATCTAAAACAGTCATTCTCTATGAACCTTTGCACAAAGCAGCTGTCATTAAAACAACAGCAATTTGGAAAAAATCTGCATGATCCTCTGCCGAACTGTTTGTTCCTATACTGAATACCTTCTCACCTAGAAATCTCACACTTCTCACAGAGCACTAATATCTCCTCTCATAATCTTTGTAAGATCAACTTACTTATCTTTTTGATCTCGGAGTTAAGCATCCTGAACATTTATCTGAATATACTCAAGAGCAAGTTCTATATAAAATCTGTGTTGTACTTGGTAATACAAAAATACACTACATTCTGGAAAAGTAAAGGCTTCTCAAGAAGAAACTTATTTTGGTTATGGCAGTAACCATAAGGAACTTCCAGTTACAAATACTCCCTGTTACTTGGGCAGAGGTCTAGTAATGAAAGATAGCTAAACAAAGTCCTTGAGTCTTTTTAATTTTTTAAGGGAAAGGAGAGTCAACTACAGTATCTTCCCTTTGTCCCACTTTGAAGACAGGAGGACAGAGACAGCACTAGGCTTTTTGGAAATTCCAAAGTTCTGTTTGGGATAAGAAAGAGCCAAGGCCGTCACCTTAATTCCTCACATATTCTAAATTAATTTCCTTCTGACCTCAGCCGACAACCAGTCTTTCTGTGAAAGAATTAAGCTAAGTTTGCCTAGTTTATTCTCCCAAAGAGACAGCCAAGAAGAATAAACACAGATTATTTTACTTTGACCAAACTAAAGGAAATCATCGCTCAGAGCAGAGGGATTCCCTTTGTTATTTGACAACAAGGGGGACTTACTGCAGTCCTGTCTCCTGTCACCATGGACATCCTGTTTGATGTGTTTCTGCTGTTAGAGCCCTGAAACATACACTACCATCCCAGTACAGATTCAAAGGATGGTCATTTCCATGATAGGTGAGGCTAGGAGCCTTCTGCCACTTGAAGCTGTAGTTGATGCTTGCTGGTTGGGGAATCTATAATCAAGCCACCTCAGGAAGGGGAAAAATATCAAATACAGGCTAATAAGTCACATTCACCCCTGGGAAGTTGCAGGGAAAGGCAGATTTTGAGATAGACCACCTGCAGGTTAGCAAGGGATGAGAGTGAAAACAACAGACAACTGTATTCAGCGTGTGAGTCACTGCCCAAGACACCTGGCTGCTGAGACTGCGTGTGACTGTGCTGTCAAGAGACTGAACGTTGGCTCCCTGCTGCAAGTGTAAACACCTATATTTGTCTCCTCTTCCCCCTACACTCACCAAGTTGCTATCCCCTGTTACTCACAATGCTTCCCCACCACCCTTCAAATAAGAGGAGTTTCTCCTTTTTGATCCTAAATCCCAGATGACAATTTTTTTAAGGCAGGAAGAAATCTTTATCAAGTACCTTCTTTTGCTACTTACATGCAGAATCCTGCAAGCAACCTGCACAATCAGTTTCAAAGCAAAACAAAGATTACAGAAATAAACATGAGCCTTTGAGAAAAATCCTTTCAACCAGAGGAGTTTTGCAAACAGCTGTATATATCCAAACATGGAAGCACAACTACTCCAGTCCAGGTTGGAGGAACAGCTACCTTTGCTGTTAACCAGATGCAGTCCTACAGACATGCAATGCTAGAACAAACCCAGAGACAAGCACCATCACCAAATAAAGCAAAACACAAAAAAAACCCCAAAACCAAACAAAGAAAAAGTGCAGTTTCAAATTAAATTAACACTTGGCTAGTCTGGTTTTGTTAAATGTTTACAATATTGGGGGATTTTTCAGGTTTGATCACCAAACTATGTAATGCTTAATTCATTGGGAGTTACCTTCTGAACTACATTTTGGTTTCTACTTTTTTTTATTTTCCTTCAAGTTACTGCAGCTTCTCAGAGTACCTTGTACAGAATGATTTAGCTTGGGACTGAGTCTGATCTAGAGCCAGTAGCCATGTTGCCTCTGAAGATTCTAGATTCAACTTCCTAAATAGATATGAATGACCTCTTGGCCTCTTCCCTTTGCTGGGCAGTACTTAATTGTCTAAGGGACTTCAATACTAGCAACCATTCAGTGCAATCAAACTTAAGGTTTCTGGAATTCTTTTACTTGCTATGAGAACTACAGATTCCTCCAAGACTACAGCAAGTTTCTTGGCAATCTTGGTACCTCTTGTTCACCAACAGTGCACAGGAATGAGGGTATTTCCAAGAGAGGAATTCTGCTTTTCTCTCTGGGTACAATGGTCCCTTCCCCAAAGTGCAGGCCCCCTCTTGATTCATCCACACATACCAGCTTGTTAAGGTCTTTCCTCTGCCCAAATATAGGGAGTGTCTGATTCTGTAATTGTTATGTTTCGTTCTAAGTCAAAGTGCCAAAGACAAATTTCACCATCCACCCTGCTCATGAAATAGGAAGGGCTGGGAGAGTGGGCTCAGGACTGAAAATAAGCTTTATTTCTAAAACTGGTGGTGAAGGAGATCTCAAGAAACAGCTATCCGGGAATCAGCAATAAGAAAAAAATCAACTTGCATAGTTCTTAACTGGCTTTGCCAGGTTGCAGGTTAAAGAAGAAAACTACCTGTCAGCCGTGATTTCTGTCAGGAGATCATTCTACTGCTACAACATTTCAGTCCCTGCACAGAATTTAAAATCAAATCTGGTCCTTCTTCCCTAGAGTTAACTGCATAAAACTGACTGTCACAATAAGAGCAACGAACATGCTAATGCAAGGGTCTTTGCTTGAACATTGCTGCTGCAGCCACACATCAGTTATGAGGATGAACTAAAAGAGACCATGTTGTTTCATGTACCTGAAGCTATTGAGAACTGATGTGGAAAACATGCAGGTCACTGTCAATGCTCCAAGACACATGGGACATATTCTGCCTTTCCATTCCCTTCTTCTAGTCTCCCTGAAATGTTCAATGCAAACAGAAAAACATCAACATGCTAAGTGACTTGAAATATTTTTGTATTTGTATCATCTAGTAAACAAAGTTGCTGAAAAATGTCACTGTGTGATCTTCATCTATGTGTGGGAGACAATATCACAGCTGTCAGGGAATGACTGTACAGCTCCTTGCTGGAAAGAAGTAGTCAAACATTTCAGAAGCAGACTTTATAGCCTGGTGGGATCCTTGCTAAACACTTGGGATATCCAGACTGTCGATTGCTTCCAGGAAGATATCTGCTGATTCATCCTGGCAGGGCCCACTCTCAAGCTGAGCTCTCCCCAGATCCCAATCAGCAGAAAGGCTCTCAACTGCAGCACTCACACCAGCGCAGAGAATTCTGCCTTGAAATTCCTGGGTAAGCTGATGGGCTATAAGTCATCATCAAATCCCAGTCAGCTTTTGAAGTGTAAGAAACAACCAGATACCCAAACCTTCTGGAAGGACTGTTTTTTTTCACTCAGTGCACTTCTGATGGAAAACAAACAAAGTTATATTTGTACACAACAGTTCCCTGCAAATATGAGTACTTGGCCAGAACCAGTCCTAGCAAACCAGGCCTGCAGCATCCATTGCTCACCCTACACAACGGATGCAAGGTCTTTCTGCCAGAGTTTTCCTTATCTGATGCCTATTTAGGAATCTTTGCCTTTTTACCTATAGGCAAGTCCACTTATCTTGTGGTAACAATTTTGTGAGATGTGATCCCGCTCAGGCTGTTGGGCAGCACAAAGTGCCATGCCAACCAGTTTAGCCACTCAGTGATACCATCAAGTGCTCTTTGCCTTTCAGGGTTAGATGACAACTTTGGTTTTGCTGCTGTTGTTGATTAAAGCTCTTTGTTTGCTTCCCTTCCCCTCTCCCCATCTGAATTGTCACCATGGGTGACGACAGCTGTTGGGCACAGCTATTCTGGCTGTGCACACACTGGAAATGGATACTACTAGGAACACATGAAGGAAAGAGAAGGGGGAACCATTCTCTGTCAGAGCAAACCTAGCTGGATTTCAGGAAGCTTTCCCACAGATCAACCGGAGAGAGAGCTCCGCTCTTCTCAGCTCTTTTTTTCAGTGTTGTTTTTCAGGATCACTGAGAGCAATAAGAAACATCCAGTCTTAGAATTCTCCTCTAAATTCCAAAATAACATACAAAACACTATCCCATGTAGTGGTCTGTGCCAACAGCTGGTGGATAACAGCAGATCAGGTTTATGCTTTCAAACAGCAGTGCCCTTTGCCTTACTGCAGCACACTGTAATTAAGGCCCTGAGTAGGGCCAGATTCACTAGCATGATAAAGAGGAGCTATTTTTGTATATGAATTCAAATGAACAAATGTGATTTCTAACCATTAACCTCCTGAAGTAGATAACAAGTGGGTTTAGGGATAATTAATGATTTTCATAGTTTCTAGGAAAGCTTTACCAGGATTCACAGATTTCTATAATGCTGGCACATTGCCTGACTCAGGATCCCAGTGTCTAAAAGGGCAACTAGTGCATTACAACACCCGCCACCTCCCAGAGCCAGCAACACGACCTTTCTGTGGGTGCAGAGGAGATGCTGAGAAGCCTGTGAAGCCAGTTCCCGGGCCCTTTCCTTCACAGATCCACACTTGCTCTTGTACAGGCAACTGTGTTTCAGTAGAGCTGAGTGCTTTGGGTACATGCTCACTTGGAAGGTTCAGAGATTGATTCCAGCAAGAACTGCAGTTCACAAGGCTCACTGGGAAAGCTTGGTCCTCACCTCTTCTCTAGAGGTACATGAAATATAGACTGAGGAAGGAGACCTGGAGAGGCCGCGAAGATGCTGGGCTAAGAATGTGTCCTGCTTCTGACAGCCCCAAAACAAGAGATACCTGCTACCAGCATGGATATAAGGAGCACTATCTACCGACCATGCCAGCAGAGCTCCTGTACAGCTCCACAGACAAGGATCCACCTCTGCAGCCATGTCCTGAGGCAACATAGTCCTTTGTGCTAATTCAACAGCCACCCTCTTGCTAGATATCAACCACAGATTAAACCCACCATGTCCAGAAGTTACAAACTGAGCTGCAAAAGCCTTAGCTCTGTAGCAGTGGGTCACAACTCCTGTCTTGGCCAGCACACCACCCCTTGGTAACCTTGCCTACTACCAGCAATTCCTATCTCTTCCAGCATGATGCACGTGACACTGTGATTTGCTTCTGCTCTGTTATGGATCTGGACGCTAACCTGATATGAGCACACATGATTTTATTAAAATGTGCACTCTGCACTACTGAGACAGCATTTACAGGGGAACAGAACGATGGCTTTTTCCAAACTACCAAGCTACTGCAAGACGTGGTGTAGAGAGATGGGAGCAGACACCAAGCTAGAGAAGATTGCATTGAACATGAAAGATGAGCAAGATCGCCTGCAGGGAACCTGGGCTTTGTTTTCTGTGGGAGGAATATGAACTTTTGCATTCAAGCCAAATTTAATAATGCATTCCAGTGATCTGCGTATTTCTTTTTTTTAAAAACTCTCACATTTCCTACCTTTCCAAATACCAAGCTTTCCCCTTCTATTATAGGTATTTCTGTGCCATTCACTACCAGCAGGTTGAATATGAAAGTGTTACCAAGTTATCATGGAAGAAATATCAAAATCTTGATTGTTTGGGAAGCAGCCAAATGTTAGTTTAATTAATTTCAACATAATTTAACTGACCTTTTCAAACAGAAGGAACCTCTGGAGATCTTCTAGTCCAATTCTCTGCTCAAAGCAGGGCCCACTAGATCATGGAATCATAGAATGGTTTGGGTTCGAAGGGACCTTAAGATTGTCTTGTTCCAACTCTCCTGCCACAGGCAGGGACACATCCCACTAGACCAGGTTGCTCAAGGCCCCATCCAACCTGGCCTTGAACACCTCCAGGGATGGAGCATCCACAACTTCCCTGGGCAACCTGTTCCAGGATCTCACCACCCTCATAATGAAGAACTTCTTCCTTACATCTAATCTAAATCTCCCCTCTTCCAGTTTGAACCCGTTACCCCTTGTCCTATCACTACAAGCCCTTGTAAAAAGTCCCTTCCCAGCTTTCTTGTAGGCCCCCTGGAAAATCACAGTCTCCAGGGCCTTCTCTTCTCCAGGCTGAACAATCCCAGCTCTCTCAGCCTGTCCGCATAGGAGAGGTGTTCCAGCCCACTGATCATCATGACAAAGTTGCTTAGGACACCATCCAGTCAGACTTTTAAATATCTCTGGAATTAGTCTGCAAAACATCTCTCCTGAACACATGCACTACAGTTTTTTAAGGAGGTATTTAAAACCAAATTTTGCAACTTCATTTCAAAGAATGCAAAGAAGTCTTTTGATAATTTTGTAACATAACACATTTTTCTGTGTCCAGAATGAGAAATAAGGAAAACCTTTTCCCTACAATGACTGCATTTTAAATATTATTCATTTTTTCAATTTAATTTTCCAATTAAAAATTTTAAAGTTCAATATATAAATTCCCATCACATCATTCTGGTGTGAGCATCTTAAAAGAAAATCAGCATCTACCCAGCAATCAGGCATTAACAACCGTTTAGTACAGCACTTATCACTGTGTAGTTCCTCTCTTCAACTCTTTTCTACACCCCATAAGGAATTCTGTAAACTCTGTGGACACTTCCTTTCCTACTTAGACTCCAGCATAAGGACACCATCTGATGAAGCAGGACCTATCACAGCCTCTGCTGTATTCCTACTACCCATCAGTTCTGTTTTTGTCTCCAGCTTCTTGCAAAGTCTGTCTCAATTCTGCAAGGTATCAACATGTTTTACGATATTAAAACTCCAGTGAAGTTCACAGCACTGCCTCTTCAAACACAAACTGTCAGCTATTCGGTGCTTCCAAAACACAAGCAAACTACAGCTCTGATGTACAAACACATGGTGACAGTACTTGATTCAAATGCATTTACCAGTTTACATTTAGAGAACACTGCAACAGATGAGAATATACTTTAAAAAACAAACAAAAGCAAACAAAACCCAACCAAACAAAAAAAAACCCCCAAACCCACAATTGCTGAATCAATATGGCTTTGATCTCCTAAAAGGTCATCATAGGAGAATCTCTATTTTCTAGAGGAATTCTCTTTTGATCCTGTGATACTGAGTCCAGCAGATGTAAGTTAACACCTGATAAATTTCTTTCTCATTTACACTGAAATAGAAATAATTTCATTTTTCTGCATATTTCTCATTAAATTTTGCATCTGAAGAGATCAAGGAACTTGATCAGGTAATTCAGATCATTTGGTCAGGAACTTCCATTCTAATTATTTCACTCAATACAGAAGCTGCAATGTAATTGAAACTGACAAAACACTTACTTGCAACCCTACAGACAGATCTATTTCAAGGAGTTACTACTTTACACAGAAAAACATAAGGTTATCATTACTGAGCAGTTGAAAAAACCCAAACACCTTGCAATCATTTGGTGGTTGTTCAGTGGATAATGGAAAAGAGTTTAGACAGCTCAAGTACAGACATCAGTGAAAAAGGAATCGCATCATTAAAAAACACCAGCTTAGTTAATTGCTGGAAATGGCTACGAGTAATGATAGTGGAGAGTACTGAATGACATAGGTGAGAGAACGTTCTCTCTTTAAGTCCTAACTGCTTAAAATGAGCAGTTCAGGCTATTTGAACTGATTTGGGACAGTCTGTGCTGCCTCTTCCAGGGCACCATAAACATTTGGCTAAAGCTGAAAGTGAGAATCTTCCATGTGTTCTGCATCCTACAAATGGTGGCTGAAAGGTGATGAAAGGAGAGAACAGGTTTAATACACTGCTCTCCTTTCTTCCACCACGCCTGTTCACCCAGGACCATTCTGTACATGTGTGCACAAACAAGGGCTTGCCTGGTGCTATACAGCCTAATTATGGATTTCACAGGAAGATATTAATTATGTAAATAGCATCTAAAAAGGGGAAATGCTCCCTCGGCAGACCGGGACAGCTTCCACTACAGCCACTCTAAGTGTCCTGTCAGTCACTCCACAGCTGGAACTATCTATGCAAAGTGCCTGGAAGTCAACAGGAACAAGTTATGACCAATGCATAGCAGAATGAATGAGGGAACACCCAAGGAAAGGGAACACCAAACTAAATATATTTGGGTTTCATCTACCTCATATTAGCTTGTTTTGAAGAATGTTTATCAGGACATATACTCACTTTGTCCATACTTGTCACATGTAATTCACAGTTGCTCCCATTCTGGGATTATTTTCTTCCCTGAGGTCCTCAAGACACCATTCTGTTTGATCTCTACACATTCAAACACTCAGCACCCAAATATCCAAAGGATTTATGTCCTCCTTGGGCTGTCTTTATTTCAAATGGCAAATGAGTGTATCAGGAATAACAATGTGAGCTGTAAACATTTATTTCTATTGCAATAAGCAAAGAAGATCCCAGTCCGCATGATGTCACAAAAAAACTAGTCAAGGGAAGCAAACAATTCACAAAACACATCCCCCTCTGTTGATCTCTCAAAGCAACAGACTGAACAATAGCTCCTTTTCTTAACACTCTTACTTCAAGGCCCTTACTCAGAGATGTGAGCCTCAGAACCAGCAAACAAGGGTCAGAATAGAAGCATGCTGAAAATGGGGTCCTTTTCCCCTTTCAACATCATCTTCTCATGGACACAGCCCCATTCCACTGAGTACAGCCCGGTTATTTTCACTACAAGCTCCATTACATCCCTTCAATGGGAAGAACCCACTCCTTCATAGCTATGCTTGTGTGAACCAATACTACAAGACCCTCAAATCATCAGTGCCTCTGCCAGACTGTAGAGGGGAAGAAATTGTCAGAAAGCAGTCAGGAAGGCTGAATCTAGCTCTTCTGGGTCTGAGGCCATTGGCCACCAGATGTAAAACCCTGGAGAGCTCTTCCTGCCACCATAGCTTTCCAGAGCTCTTTTGGAATGTATTTCCAAGGGAACACAAATATCAGCACAAAACAACTGCACCACTCAGAAAATTCACCTCTCCATTTCATGCTGGTTATACTTTCCTTGGACATGCACTGGCTGTATACACTTTTATAAACCACTAAACTCTCTCAAAGCAGTGCACCAGTATGGTGTAAAGAACAGTACTAAATTGGTTTATCTTTGCTGATCAGTACAAGGGAAGGGCAGGGTAGTGAGATTTTGCCGAGTTTCATAAAATTATGCCCACAAAAGAAGGACTAAGTACTGCCCTACTAACAGCAGGAGACCGTAGCCACGCCAATCTTCTCAGAGAAACTGAATAGACATTCAACAGAACAGACTCATGACAATTGGTGGAACCATTTTCATCCCATCCATCCCCTCCATGATGTACTCCTTGCTGCTCTAAAACAGGCAGAAGGATGAGTTTTTTTAGAAAGCTCTAACTGCTACCCGAGGAATGAGACAGAGCGAGGCAATTCTGCCCCAGGGAGAGCCAGGTGCTTTGCTTTGCTGCTTGTCTCACAAAAGTTGTACCCTGCAATAGAGCACATTTCTATTGGATTAATGTAATCAAAGGCACCCTGCTGTCTGGTCACTGACCTAGCTGTAAACAACAGATGACATGATGTTATGAGCTTCTATTATATATAATTACCTATTGAGATGTGACCATTGTAAAAGAAACAAAACCATATACTTCACCTGCTGCTGTTAGTCTATTTTCCAGAGAGGAACAAAGTTTATAGGTGCCTCAGCTCTGAGCACCATATTCTGCTCCACATCTCCCTTCACTGCTTCTCATTTCCCATCCAAATAAGTTTGTGTGCTCCTCCTTACACCCAAAAAAATCTTCACAGCTGCACTGGCATAGTCCAACTCTCCTTTGTTCTTGCTTTAGATCCCTCTTATGTCCTTCTTTCATTCAACCTTTTTATGTCACAGCTTCCTCTCCTCTGCCTGCACCAAGGTGAAAGATGTCTGTTACCTGAACATATCTTATCTCTCCTGAATTGTACTCACTGTGATAGCGACCATACAGACAGAATCCTGCCTGATGTAAATCAGAGCAGATCTGCTGGGGTGATAGACAATCATGAATTACAGAGAAGATGGTGAATAAGGAACACCGTTCTCTGATTTCAAGACAAAAGTAAGATCAGACAGAACCTGCTATCTGCTAGCTCAAAAACAATGGGAAGCAGCTTTCACACCCTGCATGGTCCAGCTGTGGAGCTCCTTGCCACAGGACACTGCAAATGGAGCAACTGGACACTTTCCTGAAAGAACAACAAAACCTATAGGAAGTCATGAAATGCAAAGAACTCTCCTCAGGTTCAGATGCTTCCTGAGCCTTAAATTGCTGGAAACTGGGCAGGTATTCTGGGAATACCACAGCATAACCACTGTTTTGTTTTCTTGCACTCTCCCCTGAGCACTCCCTGCAAGTTGCTTTAGGGGACAGCACACCAGGAGAGATGAAGCTGTCATTTGACCCAGCAAAGGAGCTCTTTATTGACACTAGTTCAGACCAGCTGAACACAGCATCATGTCTCACATGCGTGTCTGTACATGCACACGACATGGGTCAGCATTTGCAATATTCTATAGGTATAACAGCAGAAGTCACCTCTACAGAGTATTTGATGCTCACTACAGTTAGCTTTTGTAGTCCAGTGAACTGCAGCTGTAGCTGCTGTTACAATCAGTAGCTATTACACATTTCTGCTACAATCAGTAGCTAATACACGTTTATCTCTGCTCTTCATCAGGAACTCAGAAGCTACCGGGACATGATATTCATGCAGATGTTAAAAAAAAATTTTCATTACAATATCTGGCAATGAAACAGATGCCAACTGACACTGCCAATGACAAGCTGCTTTTTTTGTCCTGACTTAGTTTCGATTATCAAACTGAAAGTCCATATTGCTAAAATAGACAAAAACCGCTTTCCCTTTTTCTCCTCATTTTCGTCAGAAGTCTGATGCAAGTCCTCTAGAGAATAAGTGTGATCAGGTTATATTAGTACCACCCTTTCTGCTTTATATACAAATGTTCTCATGAACACCTATGTACACCAACACAACACTGAAATTCACAGGGGTTAAGTCAAACATTATCTGAGTTGTTGCTTTGTGTTTGAACAGCTTGGATTGTAGATACTGCAGCAGCAAACTCTTGTATTAATCATTGAAGAACAGCTCACATACAAATAAAAGTATTTGATGTCATCAACTGGCTCTTGATATAAGCACAACTAGGTAACAGAAGCTTACAATGAACTGGCTTTTGCTAGATGGAGTTCAGTGTTTACATAAGGAATCTTCTTTTAGACAGCACTTTTTTTTTACTTCCAAAGAGTTCCTTGCTTTGGAAACATTTTAGACAATGTGGACAAAAGCATATTGTCTGAGATATTATATAGGAAATAGCATTCAAGAAAAGAGCCATCATTTCAGGATATGTGATTGTAGACTCTATTTTGAAATCCTCTCATGAAGAACAGTTGGTTATTGGAAATATTTTTAAAGTAATTTAATCATAGATCGCCAGGACCGTTTCCATTCCTCATCTTGTCAGAATCAACCAAGCTTTGGTTCTTCCAAGATCACACAATACCAGGAGATATTTTGCCCATACACCACATGTGAGTGACTGTTTTAGACATCTCTGGCTGTCCCTTAGGAGTCACTGGGAATGAGCAATGAATTAATGATGCATTTAGCTACCTACATTCTTTTGTGAATGAATAGGGCGCTGATCAATTCCTACTTACCTCAGGACACTTCTGGTGTCAGAATTGACTTTGGGGGTTTCATCACTGCCTAGCAGAGAATGCTAATGCTGTCATTAATGCTGAATATAAAGACTTAGAAAAGATATTTGAAGAGATGCAAACAAGAAAGAACAGATTATTAACAAGCAGTGCTGACAGGAAGCCATTGGTACTGGAGATGGTGAGGCTGACTGGATAGACAGCTAGTATTCGAGAGAGAACATTTCATTAAACAGTGACAATAAACAGGACCCATTAGCTGTGGATCAGCACCACTGAGTAACTCAGGCTATCAAACAATTCTGACTTGAACCTGTTGAGGATATTGGCCCAGCATTTCCATTTGAGTATTAATCTGAGTTAGAAACGTGTCAATAATCCTCTCCACGGCTGCCTGGCAGCTGGATAAACAGCAGTGAGAGCCTCATCGAAGTGCTCACAGGTTAATAGCAGTAGCAGATAAATTAGACTTTGATGCTGCTTGCTACAGACTCTGGCTGGCTGGATTACCCATGCCAAGCTCCACACCCTGGAAACCCTTCCTCAGAGCCTGCAGCCGCTCAGATGCCATCCACAAGGGCCACGACCGCTTCAGACATTTTATCCCCGTGTCCATCCCTTCACCCCACCCGGAGCACATCCCACAGGCACCACACAGACACCGGATCGTAAAAGTTCCCCCCTAGAAGTGCACCCTGAGCTGCCGAAGCAACAGGGTAACACCCGGCAATTGCTCCGAACTCTGCGGAGAACTCGGCAGCCCCAGGGCGGCCGCGGACGTCCCGCGTTCCGGTGCGGGGCATCCCGCAGCGCGGTCGGGCTGGGACGGGGCGGCGGGGCCGGGCCGCCCTGGTCGGTACTCACATGGTGCGGGGCCGAGCAGCTCAGGGGCTGTCGCTGCCTCTCTCTCCAGCAAAGATGGCTTTCCAGCTCCGCTCCCGCTGCAAGCGGTCTCCTAGTGTTGTAGGCACTGTTGCTGAGATAGGAGGGGTCGGCACCGGCTACTGAGCATGCCTGTGCCTCACAGCACGGCGTAGGAAGTAGAGGCAAGGCACAGAGGGACCCCCTCCCCACCCTCACGCCAGGCAGGAGAAAGTCCTAGAGCGACACAGCCGAGGGAGGCTCCGGCTCCTGCCCGCATCCCACCTCCCTCGGAGCTAGCAGGAAATGTCGGGCTGGGGTGTGGTTACCAGGGCTGGGCTCCTTCCAGCCGGGAGGCTTGGGGCTGTTACCTAGGTAAAAACCTTCCTGTGCCTCTGTAACCACGTTCTTTCTCCCTCTCCTCTCTAGGAATAAAAAATGAAGAAGAAAATAACGGGAGATATTGCAGTTCAATCTGTGCTGTCATGGGTGAGTACTTGCAAATGAAAAACGCAAGTTGTCATGATTGTAATTCCTACCTGTAACACAGGGCAAAACCACATGCAGATAAGCTAGTAGATCAACCATTGCTTTTTACGTGGTTATGTGTCTCAGAGGAAATACAGCTGTTGCTAAGTCTCTATGCTCCTGGCTTTGACTTCTTGAAGCATTCATCTTGCACTCAACCAAGGTCCAGACATCCCATCTCCCCCTTGAATCCCTTTCATTAACATTAGCACTTCTCTTGCACACCCCTCACCCATGCATGGGAACAAAACTTTTGAAGCAGAACATACTCCTTTAGACTTAAACCAAGGCCATCACATACTCTAAACAGAGACCAAGGAAGAAGAAAGTCTACGTGGTCAGTTTTTCAAGAAATGCGAACTTAACATTGCTGTCCCCAATGATACCGTGTTCCATTCAACTTGTAAAAATATACTCCAGCAGTCACTGCCTTCACTAACCCACCATCCATTTCAGTGACAGC
The DNA here is from genome assembly GCA_013401335.1 of Brachypteracias leptosomus. Classification (NCBI taxonomy): domain Eukaryota; kingdom Metazoa; phylum Chordata; class Aves; order Coraciiformes; family Brachypteraciidae; genus Brachypteracias; species Brachypteracias leptosomus. The sequence continues at coordinate 86,875 of VYZX01013458.1, forward strand.
TACCACAAGCCTTTAAAACCATGTAACTACTCAAGTAAGGCAAGAGCTTACTTAGAAGACAGAGGAGCTTTTATAAGTATCTAGACCTCAGATCTTGGGATGCCTGTTGGGAATGAAGTACATCAGTGCTGTCTCATCAAGTCTGTGTTTTCTTTGTATGGAAGCCAAAGAACACATGAGTTGTTGCTCAAAGCAGTAGGTAACACTACAGGTACTAGGGGTGAGCAACGCATTAGTCCCAGCTTCTAAACATGGTATCAACTAGTTGAATATTTTCATGGAGAAAGAAAGCAACCAGGGAATGTGACAACACCCACAGCAGCAGTACACAGCCCAGACAGTGGGGAGGCTTCGTTATTGCCTAAACGCAGGCTCAGATACCCACAGCCTGACTCAGATGCAAGCCCCCAGCTACCTGCACTAAAGGGGAAACAGCCCCTTGGGAACAGTGGAACACCTCAGAGCGACTTAGTCTCAGGAACCTCTCATCCTTCTCCCTCCACTGCCCAAGAGCTTACTCACTGCATTGAAGACTCATCATACCTGCTGCCACTGGAGGGTGATTCTGTCTATTCTACTGAAATTATTATTTACATGAATAAATAAATATCACTTAGGGCAGCACTTGGAGCCTTAATGTTCTACATTTGATACATCACTTGGGGTTTGCTCACATTTTGCATTCATACCAACCTGACTCTGGGAAACTTTTCCTGATGGAAGTGAAAAATACCTCAAACTGAATTGTCTCTGTGTAAAGCTGAGTATTTCAACCAGTAGACATGCCCTGGTGGCAATCAGAAGGCTTCTGACTAGCTTTAAACTTTATCCATCCACAGACCACTTAGCTCTGCACTTTTCCCCTGGAATTCCTCACTAATCCTTTCCTCCTGAAGACAGTTAACTTTTCAGATATCCTAGGCAAAGATATATTTATGTCATAGCCCACCATAGCACACAGCCACACCAACACCTATACATAGACTTAAGCCAAATATTAAGACCACCTGCTACCAGGTGGTTATCTTCTTAAACCCAAACCACATTCAGATATTGAGGAAGTGAAAAGTCATGCATGGGTAGTGTGGCCAGGAGCTCCTGGGACAGGAGGACCTGCTATCTAGACCGTCTTTGCTATTACTTGACATCCTTGCTATATGTAGGGTGGAAGAAGTAACTATTGATGCTAGACCAAAGCTCATAAGACTCAAAAAATTTCTGGAAAACCCCAAATCCCACATGAAACGGTTTTAATATACAAACTATCCAGAGCACGTGGTACAGTGTTTACACTGACTCCATGTCAGCTTTATCCTGGCTGAAGGAGAACAGAAAATACCCACATAAGCATAAAGGTCAAGGGACAGACAGACATTGTCTGATTGGGCAGAAGTGTCCCAGTGCAGGGGTGATGCCTCAAACACCATGAGCTAAGTGCAGAATGAGCTTAAGCTAGATCAGTGCACCACAGCATATGGCCACATCTTGCTTTGATTTGAGATGGGACAGCTCTCCAAACCAAATCAAATAACATCTTTGGACAATGGCCTTACTTACCAAAGAAGAATTTCCTACCAACTAATGAAGGCATCACCCTTCCAACCCAAGGAGGCTCATGATCCTGAAAAAAATCCACAGCTAACCTGGGGGACACTTTCCTTTAGCCTACATTCCCTTGAGATTTCAGCTTGCCATTAAAGGTTACCAAAGCTTTGGTGTAAGAAGAGATGCAGAGACACCCTGTGGTGGCAAAAATAACATGATCAGAATTAATTCAAGCAGCTTAAATTTTATTTAATCAAGACATAGAAGTGGATGAGAAAAGCTGCATCCTGGGGACACAGAGAAACCTTTCCCAAGTTGCTAGTCATGTCATTTCCTCTCTCTAGACCTCCTTTCCTGTCCTTTCCTGCCACAAAGATTTTACCTCTTGTTCTGTTCAGTTCTTTTACCCCAGGGGTTATCAGCTGGGTGAGGGCTGCTGTGTGCTGCTGCAATCGGAGGGATCCACTTCTGGAAGATAGTTTCCTGACAGACCTGGGTAGGGAAAACTATCAATCTTGTTCGTAAATTGCTGAGGTTTTTCACCCCATCCATAATTCATACTTTGTCCTGAAGTCATATTTATAAATACGAAGGCAGTTACAGAGGCACCAACACACTGCTCAGGTAGTCCAGGAATTAAAGCAGTCAGCAGCAAGTATCAACTCCAATCAGGTTTGGCACCTGAAGTCTTGCAGGTACTAGACCTTGCTTATAATTAACTAGAGAAAACCTACAGATACAACTCTGAGGTTCCTGAAAATGCTGTCCACTGCTGCTATGTGATCTTCATCCAAAGGAAGCATATTTCCTCCCAGACCTACAAGTAGGATTCGTGTTTTAAAGTCATTATGTAATCTACAGGTTTACGGGCTGACCACATAATAAATTATATCTTGAGGCTAGTCACAGTAACACTATTATTGGTTCTTTTGGCTCACAAACCAGTAAACTGCTATTGCTGTTTCCAAGTAAGAAAGGTGAGAGTAATTAATCAGTACATTGAAAGCAATGGTAGTCAAGTTTCACAAGATTTAAGCAGAAAGAAAGGCAAGGCAAGTAAATTATTCAGATACTGGGTATTCAAATCATCTGATCTGGCAATGCATTTTAGACACATAGTCAAAGTAGAGGAGGAATTCCCCCTATATCATTAGAATTAATTACACTGGAAACTCAATGACAACTTCATCTTAAAAAGAAGAGAAATTACATACTATACGATATATGTCCAAAGTACCATTTAAAAAAAAAAATCAGTGACTAAAAGGCTTTAGAAAGGATTCCTTCCGTGTAGCTTTGATTGTCACCAATTTCCACATACTTACATCTGTACTTTCAATGTAACGTTTTCCTCTCTTGATCTTTTAGACAAGTGGAATTAGGACTGAAAGATCCTGCAGTGAGCCTTTGAAGCTCTATTCTCAGAGGTAAGGCAGGTTCCTGCCTCCCTAGTTACTGATTTTATTAGCCACAGATTGGACTGCTCTGCAAAGCTTCACCTCAGCACCACTATATGCCTAAAAGTCTTGAACTTGCAGATTATTTTGTCACAAATTAAAAACTGAGGGGAAGTCTATAATTGTGAGGTCTGTAATTTTCTTTCATTCCCAATTTTTATCCATTCCTTATTAGCATGGTAATTCTTCAGTGACAGTTTTACAGGTCAATGAACTCTTTTGTAATTTTATTCATAAATAGTCTTTTCTGCCATTTCTGTGGCAGAAACAGATCCAGCTTACCTCTGTTCTGTTCAAAAGCTGTGTGTGTGTCAGTCTTTGTTCCCTCATGGTTTACAGTTTCTTGTAAATGTGTGCCAACGTATAATTTTGGTAAATAATTGTAACACAATGAAAAACTGTTTCAGGGTGTGCTCATTTGCACAGTGAGTCCCTACTGCCTGTGTATATCCTACTGTAAGAACTGGTCAAGGAAAACTATCTTTAAAAGGCTGGGGGGGAAGACACAAAACAATGGCAGGGAACAGATGAACAGTAAAATCAGAGAAATGCATAGTTCAAAATGGTTGCCACTTTTGGTTTTAAGCCTACGGAGTTTATGTGACTTGTTTTACATGACTTGTGTAAAATATTTTGACCAGGTAGGAGCAGAGAAGCGCTTCCAGTTGTTAGGAGGCGGTGAGCATGACCCTCCAAGTCAAGCAACCAAAAGTTAATGCAATTACTAAGTATCAAATGTAGAGCAGAGAGACTAATTCAATCAGAGAGGCCAAAGGGATAATTCTTGGAGACAAAGCAATGCAACGCGGAAATGGGGGCTAATCAACTGCTTTATCAAAAGAAAAAGGAAACAATTTCCAAGCCTTAACTAAAATCCCCAGTTGGAGCTTCATCTTTTCAGGGTTCTGGTTTTTGCGTTGCAGTGTTTGTTCCATCTCACATTTGTTTCACTGCTGCTGTTCTCTGGGCAAAACTGTCTCATTGGCTCCTGGTTCTTCGCTTCTATCAAACGAGCCGCCTCCTTCCTTGCTTTTCATCAACCAGCCTAATCATGAAAGGGAGCATGTAGAAGGAAATATTTATTATATTTAATGTCCATGATTACGTGGAATAGCAGTTGAGTAAGACTGTCCAGAGTCGCCTTGTGTCTGCAGGATTTTTCGAAAGTAGGCATTCCCTCCATCTGATGGAAAGTGGCTCCTCACTGGTCTCAACTGGACCTTCTGCATAACCAGGACACTCACAGGTTTGTAGAGCAACCGATCCAGACTTCAACCAGGTGCAAGGCCATAAGGGAGAGACTTTCAAAAAGCGACTCAGACTCTGCTTTCACCTAAGCAGGTGCTGCTGTTATGACAGATAAAATGAGCTGGCACAGAGGCAAGAAGGAACTCGCAGAAGAAAGCACAGGAGAAGGGAAGCACAGCCGAAAAAAGCGAGAGCGGCTATTCAAGAAGAGATTTTCTGGACTGAGCCTCTTCTCTGGGTCTCCTAAGAATAAACTGTAAGTACATCCAAGATTGTATTTTGTTTACATTTTAAACCAAGAAATTTCATAAGATATTTCCAGAGCACCTTTCACACAGCCACAGACACCTCCTCTGTTACCTCTGCTGTATTAACTGCTTCACAAACAAGGAAACAGTTACAGACTAATTAAACAACGACCTAAAACCCAGCAAGTCACTGGCAGAAATAAGTATGAAATTAAGGTCTCCAAACCTTGTATTTCTGCGTGTTTATCTTACAACTACTTTCCTGTGCTGCCTCCCAGCCAGCAAAGAGATGTGGAGGGGCAGAAACTCTATTCCTCTGCATACACACAAGCGCTGCCAGTTGTGACAACTCAGGACGCTGTCTCTAGAAATAACATTGTGCAGGTTTTGCTGCACCAATATCCCTGTTTCGGGGTGTAACATATGGGCAGCGGCCAAAAATCACTGCTCAACAAAGTCAGTGCTACTAAGTTTCTTGAACCAGAGAGTAATTATTGCTTATGCTCCTATAATAGTGCCTTCATGCTTACGACTTTTCAGATAGAAGGAAGAAAAAAGGACAAGCAATGCAAAACTATTCCTTTTTAACCAAAGTAAGCAAAAAGGCAAAAATTAGTTTGAGCTTACTGCTTTGTGCATATATCAGCTTTGAGTAACCGTCATTCTTCTGGGATTTGAAATTCTCTTCTTGGATCTGTGTACTTCATATTATTCTTCCTTAACATGAGGTAAACTTAGTGTATCATCACACTAACATCAGGAGTAATTTCTAAAAAGTATCTTTTCTCATCCATTACAAGAGCTGTTTTCTATACAGAGCTCCTAAAAAGAGTCTGTCTTTGGTAATTACCATGAAATTACCGTCTCAGCAGGAAGTGCATGCAAGTCTCAGCAATTACTCAGCTAACTACATTAAGCTCAATAGCCACAGCAGCTGGTTACAAGCTCGACATAAGATTAAAATACACTAGCCAGAAATGATCCTGAGAGCCAGATTCTTCCCTCAGATACCAAGGGCTTTGCTTTGGACTTTATCTTGCTGCGCTGCTGAGGAACTGGACTGGAAACACAGTCACATACCCAAGGAGTGAATTTCAGCTGTGAATTTTCTCCATTGCGCATTATTTCACTGAAGCATGCATTCAGGAGGCAGACAAGTGCAACTGAAGCAGTAAAATCATTTCCAGGCCTCAATCCTTATTTTAGGTGATGAATACACAATTTTTTCCCCCCAGTTTCATCTAAATAACCTAAAACAGTAACGTAGCACCCTCCTCCTATGGTACTCTCACATTAATGGAAAGAGAGTCAGTCTTCAGACTTTAGCAGACATATTTCTCCAGACACAATGCATGGCAATGTTTTTTTTAAAACATTGAGGTCATCATGGGCTACAGAACTTTCACAGGGGTGTAGCCTAATCAGACCATCTCCACAGTTCAGTACTGCTTTCTGAGCTCTCGTGAAGGATTATGTAGGTTCGCATCTTTTTTGAAGCACTATTGTATATAAACTATAATGGTATATAATTCAATCAAGAGTGCTTTCCTTTCAGCCCTTCCATCTCTCTCTATTCGAGGATAATGGAATAGAGGGCCTATGTCCCAGCCAGCATGATTGTAAGTGCATGCAAGTGGAAAAAGAACCTTTATGATAGTACAGGTGAGGTCTGCTAGGTCAGAAGCCTGTAACCTAAAGACACACAGAGATGTATAAAATTTATTTTCATGCAAACACGAGGCTTGTGCCACAATCACCCACAGAAAAGCTGCATGTTAAAGAACATGAGTAGAAAGCTCCTACCTAGCTACTTGACTTACGATTTTTTTTAAAATGTTTTTGTTTAAATGGTGTCAATCCTTTTAATAATTCTATGTTCTAAAATGAATGGCTTGTCACTGCCATCACAGCACCAGAGCCAGACTCTCCATTTTCTGTCCATTCCTGTTTTCTGCAGGTGATCACATGTTGCACCTGCTCCTAGTGTGACATAGGTAAAGCCTCAGGATGGGTTCATAAATCAGACACTAATTGCTTCTGCTGATCTCACTCATCTAGGAAGTGTCTAGGTTAAACTTGTCACCTTTGTTCTAGCCCTCAGGGGAGAAACCAGCTTCTTGAAGACAAGAGGAGATGTTTACACAGGAAAGGTTCCAAAAAGCTGAAGCCAGCACGGGAGGAAATATGTTCTTTAAGGCAGCCACACTCTGGGAAAATGTGTCCAAAATGTGAAATCCTCGTGTGCCGAAAATGTGACACACTGCATTCCGAAAGCAGCTTCATCGCCCACAGCCTGCTCGACCACTACGACAGAGGGGGGACTCCAGCTCCTTCTACCCTGGTGGCAGGAAGCCAAGTACGCAGAGGTGATTAAAGATCACCTGACCACATCCAACATGCACGGATCCACTCAGGCTGAGGGGATCTTCAGCCTGTGCAGTGTGTTCAGTGTCAGCAATTACGGCCATATCGTAGCTCATACTTACTGTATACAGCAGATGCACATTCACTAATCTAACAGAAACTCTGCAAAGCAAGCTTTGTAAGTAGGAGTTAAAAGTTTCCCAGCTATTAAGAACAGGGAATGTTTCAGAAATGTTTTCAGAGTTTTCTTTTGCCTCTCAAGGAAACGAGATTGAGCTGCAAAAGAGAAAGTGAATATTAAATGCAGAATCACTGGATGCATTACGCTTGTTTGTAATGTCTAGGTATGTTTTAGTGTTGTTTGTGGTCTGGAATATTAAGCTTATTTATTTTTAAATTAGCTAGCATAGATGTGCAATTTGATGGGGGAAGGGGGCTCCCAAAAGCTATCCTGGATGCAAAAATTGCAGATCACATTCAAATTCCCTTCTAGTATTTCTGAAATTTTACAGATTTTCAACTCCTAACTTACAATCCAGCACCTCTCCTTAAAAGGAGATACTTTGTGAGTTGCAATCGTTAAACCTTCTGTGCAGTACAGCACCAAAGAAATGAGTGTTCAGAGTTTAAGCAAACCAATGTAACCTGCACCTTGAGAGTCCACTTCCATTCCCTTCGCAGAGCAGTGAAGGCCAGGAGAGCAGAATGGGGACTACCCAACACACAACGGCAGGAGGTGGGTGGTGCTGAGGTCCAGGCATACACAAGATTATTTACCTTTGTGGAATCCCTGCACACAGGTTAAGGGTGGAAGCAGCCTCTGGAGTGGACTACCCCAAGCCAAGCAGCACCTTTTCCTCCCATGCCAACTGGCACAACTCTGTAGGCAGGATGAGTTCCTTGCTATTTTGTAGGAAATGGGCTGAACAGACTTCATCTCACGTAGCCATTAACATTAAGGGTTTTTTTATTTAGCTGAGCAGACAGAACACGTGTTGGGAAGTTTGGTCCTCTTTCATCACTCCTCTTCCTAAGTTCCCAAGTCACTAAATGTGTAGGGGAAAGGAATCTCTCTGTCCTTGCTGTTCCATTTTTGTTCCAGTGAGTGTTTGGTAAGGGGACTGGAATACAGAATTTTTTGTATCTCTAGGGAGTACTTGAATGGAGCTGTGTCATCCATGCTTGTGATGGTTCCCCCTCACCCCCAGAAAACTTTCAATAGGAGGCATTCAGAGCTGCATGTACAACATTCCTACACTCCAGAGCATCCTGAGCTTTACCACTCAGCTCCCTGTGTGATACGTCAAACGCTTAATGCTCCTTATGCGAAGGAGGTAGAGAGACAATTTCAGAAATCAGAATGAGCTGTTTTGCCTGTGTCCTACAGATGGTCAGATCACAAACGTGTACCCAGAGAACGCTCACAGGGCAAAGCCCATTAGGTAAGGTATGGAGAAGAAAAACTCAGGCAGGATTCACAAAATAGAAACAAACCACTATCAGGTTCCTCTCTTCTGCCCAGACTTCACTGGTGCTGGGCACCCTCAGCAAGTGCCCAGACTTCCTGCCCGAACATAGACTTCAAAAGCCAAAAATGAGATCTTGCAAACATCCTTGCACTACAAAGGGTTGTAATCCCTCAGAAACCATGTTTCCATGGTGCCTGGTTGTCGCTTCCACTCATTTGCTTCAGAAAAGCTGACCGATGCCTGGCAAAGCAGAATTAACCTTTTACATTTTTCTACGGCTGCTATTCCTGAACTGTGATCCTTCACAGGTTTCCCAAGAATAAGCCACACCATCACTTCAGAAATACATAATAATCCGCATCCCTCTTCATCATGTAATCCCAGGGGAAATTTCTCCAGATAATCTCCTGAGGAAAAGCACGTTGACAGACTGAAGGGGTGAGGGACTAGCTCATCACAGCAGTGTTATTTTACACCTGACAGTCCAGTACAGTAAAACCTGTTACAACAGGTTACATAGTTGAGCCAGCTTTTTGACAAGTGTTCTAGAGGTGATGTAACAAGTAAAGTTCTACCAGCATCTGACTGACGGTTCCCTTGTGGTTTGCTGGAGGACAGACAGTAAGTTCCTCACATGGGCTATGAGGTTGGAAAGGCATCCAAGTAATAGCAGCATGTGAAGCCAGCTCACCCAAGGAACAAGCTTTCTCTTCTCCCCACTTTACCCACAGTTAATGCTATTTCACTACGCTGTGAAAAGCACAGCTAGTGATGTGAGCAGGCATATAAATTCCCTGGTCAGCACTGGCAGAAGCACACAGCCTCTTCTTGATGGGTCACGAAGTCATGCTTGGAAAGAATACCCACCGGATTTTTATTATGCTCTGAGGTAGCACAAGCAGCACAGTACTCAAGTTTCCTCTGTAGCATTAGCTGTTAAAATTACTGCTCCTCTCCTGGATTGGCTGCTGAAATCTGCTTCAGCCACCTCGTGCAGCAGCACCTACTAAAACCTGCTTTCCCCCAGACAGCTCTACTCCCTCAGTTCTCGGCAGTATTACTCCAGACAAGTTATTTCTAGAATTATTTTAAGAAAATTTGCCAAAACCTGGAATGCATTACGTGAGCACAGGATTCTCAAGTTTCGATTTTAAAGCCAGCTCAGACACATAATTATATTAATACAATATATTGTGAAAGAATAATAATAGAAATACTGATGACATACCTAGAAGATTTAGGCTTGGAATCATTCCTAAAGAATAAAGCTATGATCACAGCACAACACACTGAGCCTGTGCTATTTAATTATCTGATTTCAATAGCTCTAGGATATTAAATAGGAATATTGGACTCTATTATATTAAATATACAAATAAGCTCTGTCACAGGCATTCGCTAGAATGTGAATGATTTAACAATCAACACACCAATAAGTAATAAACTGACACAAGCACAAAAGGGAAAGAAAGCAACACCACTGGTGAGGGCAAATCCACCATCTGTCACAAACCAAACAAAGCAAACCCATCCAGTAATCATGTAATGAAAGGAAAAGCAGAACAAGGCAATCATCTACAGCAGAGACGTGAGTAACTTGTTCCAAGTCTCACAAGAAGTCTGGGTGGAACATGGAACTGACCTGCTGCCTTAGCTATGGATATAAAGATGTCACCAGGCTCCCCAGTGTCACACCCCCCCCCACACCAGCCCCAAGCAGCCAAGGTGAACGTGCCAACTTTATTTCGAGTTTTGGGAAAGGTCATGTCTCCCTCAACAAGATGATGTACCAGAGAGCGCTCTATCTCACAGAAAAATTCACCAGGAATTGTGACTTAGGCAAATGTATATGCTGCAAATTCACCGAGGATGATACTGCTTTTTTCAGAGTTGTCACCTGCACAGTAGTTTCTTTTTGCCCTTCCTTCCATCTGCCTTTAAAAAAAAAAAAGGAATTAAGGGGGACATAGTACACTTCAAATTCAACTTTTACAATATTCTAGAAGCAGAGGTCAAAAATCAAACCACTACATAAAATGCTAGCCCAGCTCCAGAGAGGTTCTTGACCCTTAAGAGAAACAACAAAAACCCCAAACAACAAGAAAAATAATCAATCACTCTCAACAAAGTAAAACCACCTTTAATTAAATTCCTACATAAAACAACATTTCTATGCAAAACAACTGTTTAGTCAAAAAGTAAATATATATGTTTAATTCTCTTTCAAATGTCAACAAGAATTGAGAGCTACCAGTGTTCATTGGAGAACAAGCAGTAGTTGAAGTCTATCTTGCTGATGTTCAGAACCAGTATCTTACATCTTTTAACCAGCAGTTCCCTATTGCACGTAACAAATTTGCTCTCCATTTAAGCACCTAAAAGCCTGGTACCTCACTAAATAAATTAAAACAAATCCAGTTTCTTCAGCAACCGTCTTCAACATATATCTCTTGGTAAAGTAACATTACTGCAAGCTTTTAATAAATACAGAAGGAAAAAAAAAAAAGATTAATGACTTCTCATTGGTGTTTTATGGAATGATCTCTCCCCATAAACACTCACTTTTCCAAACATTTGGGTTTTTTGGTATGTATGCTCTAAAAATCACTATGTGTAGTATACTTAAAAATTTTCCATACATGAGTCAGTACATTTGCATGGCACAAGTAATTGGAGATACGAATTTCAATGTAAGGCTGTGAGGAGCTTTGTGCTGAACCTGAAATAAATGTGGAAAACAAAGCCCCAGAGGCTGAACAGGAGACTGTTACCAACAAGGGATTCTCAGACATGTTTGGAATTGGCCAAACTCTCCTCCTGCTGAAGGGCTTCTTCTGTGTGTGTTACATCAGAGGAACAAAATTGTGCACCCCTGAACATCCGGACTCTGCATCATTTTCAAGGGTCTTCCCCCCACCCTCTGCCCTTCCCCATCTTACAAATATCTACTCTTCTTTAAGCAGCAGTATGAGACATTAAGCAACTCCCTGTAGTACAATGACGCTGTGCTTGCTATTTACAGTAGAATTAATTAATCTGTGCCAGTAGGGCAGAGTTCATAGGAAAAATATACACAATATGGTCATTTTTAGCCAGATTAGGATATAAAAAAAAAGAAGAAATTTACTCTTCAAGTCCCAACTTTAAACAAAGAACAGTTCTGTCAGAGGTCTTCAAACCTCATGAGTAAGTTAGAGCACATTACCCTAACGTATAAAAACAAATATTTACACTTCCATAAAGTACCACAGAATTTTAAAAAATGCCTAGTATCTCTCAGCGTGCAAAGTCAGCAGGAACTGATTATCCAGAATGTTCACTGTTTGCGGAGACAGTCTTGGAATCAAGCATTCAGAAGCAGAGTGCAAAAAGACTCAGGAATTATTTCAGCCCATTTCTTTTTGTTGTTTTCTTTCTTATTTAAATTAAGTTTTGTTGGTCCTTACTACAGATCTCCTTGAAAAACACTTCTCATGGTAACATTCAGCTTAGTGCAAATGCAGAAACCTCCTAGGATCTGTAATCCTTCCGAACAGTGTGAGCCATCCAGTTCACTTTAGTAGTCCAGCTTTCCCGGAGTGCTTCATCAAACTTCTGCTTAAATTGCTTTAGTGCTTCTTCCTCACTCTTCCCTAAGGCGAGAGAGTCCTAAGATGACAGGAGAACAAACACTCTCAGGAATTAAAAAAAAAAAACACCTTTCCACACAAACCACATTCTGGTTTTTTTTTGGTTTGACACTTTTTCACCTATTGCTCATTGAGCAATACATCAGTGTTATTTTCTGGGTTTAAAGATAAAACTAAAGAAGAATTAAGCAAATAATTTTCACCTTTACAAGTCTAGGCTTGTGCATGAAGTAAGATGTAAAATACCCCCGAAATTACTACATTTAAGATGTGGGGATGCATTACAGAATGGTTGAGAGCAACATATATTCAGTTTCCTTTGACCACTAGGCCTGACTACAGATCTTGTTCTATAGAGCTGAAAATGAGAGCTTTGAGAATGAAGTGGGAATCCTGAGAGTAAATGGAGAACAATTAAAATGTATTAATCTCATAACCAAAATTCACATCCTAGAAAAAATGCCAAGTCCTGCTGAGCTTTAAATCTTGCTTTTACCTTGAGATACTGAATGTCCTTGACAGAGGTCAGCTCTGGAAGCCCTGCAGTTAACATCAGTGCAAAGAGTGTAATAAATAGGTTTCCATGTTTCCGCAGAATCAAGTAGGCTTCTTCACAATACTGCCGGAACCTTCATGTCATCCACAAAGGACATGCAACAAAGACAACACAAGAGAACTTACACAGTTGACAAATATACGTAACCACTTCCAAAAACTGATATCTGGTCTAACACATGTATCGTAGGAGTACAGTAACAGAAAGGGTAGAAATGTCTACAGAACCTTGATGCATTCCCACAAAAATACCCCATGCCTCTCCAACAAGCCCTTCAAACATTGGTACAAAAGAACAAAACCTTTAAAAACCCCACTGTTCTTCAGAGATAGCAAAAAATGCCAAAGGTAATGGCAGTATCCCATCTCCCTGAGAATGTGTTTGGTGAAACACCCTGATGATCCTATAGAGTGAACCTACAGTGGAGAAACAAAAGCTCTGCAGCAGTCCCTACCACCCCAGCCTGCCTCTCTCAAGGTAATTCCTTCCTACAAACATGGTCAAAATTGAACCAACTGCCACATCTGGCATAAAGACCCATCACACAGACACCTGAGAACTTGCTTTGTGTCCCCAAGTGTGCCACTGTTCAGTGTCTAATCTGCAATCTCCCACAGGAAATGAGAAGAAACCTTCAGACTAAGATGACAAGTTATACTTCGAAGGGTAAATTATCTTCTGAGGCATTTTTCAAGTGAAAGTGGAACCCTACTGCCGTTTAAAGTACTCCATATTCCACAGTTCTTGCAATAGCACAGTCACCTAAGAGCCTTCACTTCATGGTTTTAAAAATGCAGCTACAGGTTGATTTCCTTACTTTCCAGGAGAGACCTGGGTCACTGTATCTTTCCACTGCAGAGCTGCAGCTCCTCATGTATGAAGTAATTTGTGTGTATGTTCTAGGTCAGGCAAAGAAGCAGACAGTATTGTAAATGCATGTGCAAACGAGCAAACCAAACCCAGACAGGTTCCTGGTCTGATGGAAATTACCACCAGAGATCACTTCAGCTACAAAAGGAAGAGATCCAAATAATACTCACCGACCAAATTTTTCAGTGTTCCCTGTTTTTCCTTGTTGAATAACATGAATGAAATCATAGGTGAGTATGAAAGGTACCCGTTCCCTTTTAATTCCAAACTTGGACTTGAAGTTTCCAAGAATATGCCCAAAATCTATATGAAAGAGCTAAAAAAAACAGAAATGAAAATTACTTTCTCCAGTGAAATATTTCACTTTTCTAATATCTCTACAGGATGCTGCTATGAAGAAGTTAACTCAGAATGCTACTCTCCACAGCCCATGGTTTCAATCCTTTGGGAGTATTTAGCTTTAAAAAGTTTTAGGATTTAAATCAGTGATAACATCCACACTCTTACAAGTGACCACTGCTATTAATCAGTGTGCAAAAGGTTATCTCAGGTTTAAGCTTCTGATATTTGCCACCTGACATTTTGTTGCTAACATCAGATGGAAAAATGAGCCCAACGGTCCTTTGTATCCAAGGGCTTCCTATGAAAAGTCAGGAGCAAAGCTACTAGAAAAAGTACCACAAGGAACCCCTGATAGTTATCCCATTTTAGAATCAAGGACATTCCAGCTTTCTTCTAGTAGGTAAAAACTTTAAAAGAAATACTGCAAATATCTATAAAACTCACTTTTGTAACCCTTGCAGTTTTATGGCAGACTATTTAAAATAAAATCAGAAAATTAGAGTAGAAAGCGACAATTAAATAGGAAAATGCATTTTTAAGAGGTTCAAGGTTTTGAGACTTCTAGTCACAGCATTATGCTGGTACCAAATTCCACATGGAAAATTTCTGCAGAGGCGGGGTGTAGAGACCAACTTCAAGAAAACCACACTGCTCAAAANGACCCGTGTAGTTTTCTTGGGTTTGTCTGTATTGCCAAATCTTGTATAACTTACTCAACAACATCTAGTCAAAATGCTGCAAATGCCAGAATTTCAGCTGGATCGTTGTTCAAATTCCAATCCTGAGTCAGAATTTGACATAGTAGNCCCAAGTGTGCCACTGTTCAGTGTCTAATCTGCAATCTCCCACAGGAAATGAGAAGAAACCTTCAGACTAAGATGACAAGTTATACTTCGAAGGGTAAATTATCTTCTGAGGCATTTTTCAAGTGAAAGTGGAACCCTACTGCCGTTTAAAGTACTCCATATTCCACAGTTCTTGCAATAGCACAGTCACCTAAGAGCCTTCACTTCATGGTTTTAAAAATGCAGCTACAGGTTGATTTCCTTACTTTCCAGGAGAGACCTGGGTCACTGTATCTTTCCACTGCAGAGCTGCAGCTCCTCATGTATGAAGTAATTTGTGTGTATGTTCTAGGTCAGGCAAAGAAGCAGACAGTATTGTAAATGCATGTGCAAACGAGCAAACCAAACCCAGACAGGTTCCTGGTCTGATGGAAATTACCACCAGAGATCACTTCAGCTACAAAAGGAAGAGATCCAAATAATACTCACCGACCAAATTTTTCAGTGTTCCCTGTTTTTCCTTGTTGAATAACATGAATGAAATCATAGGTGAGTATGAAAGGTACCCGTTCCCTTTTAATTCCAAACTTGGACTTGAAGTTTCCAAGAATATGCCCAAAATCTATATGAAAGAGCTAAAAAAAACAGAAATGAAAATTACTTTCTCCAGTGAAATATTTCACTTTTCTAATATCTCTACAGGATGCTGCTATGAAGAAGTTAACTCAGAATGCTACTCTCCACAGCCCATGGTTTCAATCCTTTGGGAGTATTTAGCTTTAAAAAGTTTTAGGATTTAAATCAGTGATAACATCCACACTCTTACAAGTGACCACTGCTATTAATCAGTGTGCAAAAGGTTATCTCAGGTTTAAGCTTCTGATATTTGCCACCTGACATTTTGTTGCTAACATCAGATGGAAAAATGAGCCCAACGGTCCTTTGTATCCAAGGGCTTCCTATGAAAAGTCAGGAGCAAAGCTACTAGAAAAAGTACCACAAGGAACCCCTGATAGTTATCCCATTTTAGAATCAAGGACATTCCAGCTTTCTTCTAGTAGGTAAAAACTTTAAAAGAAATACTGCAAATATCTATAAAACTCACTTTTGTAACCCTTGCAGTTTTATGGCAGACTATTTAAAATAAAATCAGAAAATTAGAGTAGAAAGCGACAATTAAATAGGAAAATGCATTTTTAAGAGGTTCAAGGTTTTGAGACTTCTAGTCACAGCATTATGCTGGTACCAAATTCCACATGGAAAATTTCTGCAGAGGCGGGGTGTAGAGACCAACTTCAAGAAAACCACACTGCTCAAAACTGCAATTCATGTATTTTTAAGGACAGTCTTTTACAAGATACTGCAAGGCTGCTTTTATTCAATAAATCTGAACCATTAACAGGCCTTCTGGACATTCTGAAAATGTTCTACAGAACAGCTTCACTTGACATAGAACTGCTCACTAAAGAGGCATTCCACAGTAGGCCCTTCCACTGGTCTTACCTCCCCTTTCTTTGAAGCTCTCTTCAAGTCTCAGTAAACCAAGACATCACTTCTAACAATGTGTGGATTTAATTTTACTGAGACACTAAAGAAATGAGAAGTTCTCAAGACAATTCTTGCACAACAGAGATACTACAGTTATTCTGCCTACAGNAGAAGAGCCACACATTCCTCAGCATTGAAATAGGAACTGACAGGAATTTTGTAGCTTACGCTATAGATGAGAAAATAACAGTAGAATTACCCTAAATTGTATTCCTTCAGCCAGTTTAAGAGAGCATCTTTGTTGAAGGCAGCAGCGGCAGCAACATTGCTGCTGTTTAACTGAATGTCAGCAATGGTTTCTGAACTAGAAACAGCCTCAATCAGGCCAGAGTGATCTCCAGTTGCTAAACAGCCATAGGGCAATATCCTGAAACAAAACACAGACTCACATTAAAAACAAAAATAGCAAAAATGTTTCCTTAGCCTATCAATATTTTTAGCTGGCTGGATACCTACCCTAACTTAAACATCCAACTCTCAAAGGTTAACATATGGATATTGCTTGCAACGTTAAAATAACAGCAATACATTTAAAACATTAATTTTTCCTATTACATACTAATATATAAAAAAGAAAATTATAAGCAACCCTCATTTTTTCCTTTTACTGGGGAATTGTCACTTGCAATTTTATAGGAGAAACCACAGAGGGAGCCCTTTGTTTTCATTTGTTAATTTACTTGCTAAACAGAGAGCAAGTTACACTCACATTCATTCTAGACTGAATTATTCATGTAAATAGACAAAAGGATCTTACCCTTTCCCCCCATTCTTTCTATTCAGCTTAAAATGCTAGAAATGCTTTTAAATATAAGATGTTTTCCAACTCTTACTAATTTAAGCATAAAAACCTAATGAAAAATAGGAATACATCTTTTAAGCTGCCTGATACATAAGAATATTCCTGTGCATTTATATACTATGCCTTGTGAAATTATCTACAACATCACTGCATTAAAATAAGACACAGTTAAAGACATGAATCAAGGAGAGATGTGTCTGAATAGATAGTTTTTCTAAAACATTTCCTCACTCCAGATGCTTAAAATGCTAAATGGAATAGCAACGTAGATGGAGGCTTAATGTGCACAATGGAAGCTTAGAGCTAACTCTCCAAAGGCTGAGGTGTCTGCTCCCATGTTGGGCACCTCAGGTCAAGAACGTTATCTCAGCTCTGGNCCTGGCCATTTTTTCTGACCATGATGTTGTCACTGTGTCTGTCACCAATTCCCAAGACGTAAGTAGCTACACAGTAGCCAGCACAGGTCAGAGTAATTTCTTCAATGGCTCGATCCAAGTCGTCTCTGTAACCACAAAGACAAACAATATTAGTGTGTACTGCTGGTAACTCCTGTCAGGCCTTAACCTCAGAAAGGATTTTTCCTTGTTTAAACCAGAAGCCCATTAAGATGCTGTAAAACTAAACTTATTTGAGAGAAAACACTGTAAAAAGTAGCTACAGAGAATAGGAGAAATGCAAATATTATGAAAGGCAACAACATCNTATAAAAAAGAAAATTATAAGCAACCCTCATTTTTTCCTTTTACTGGGGAATTGTCACTTGCAATTTTATAGGAGAAACCACAGAGGGAGCCCTTTGTTTTCATTTGTTAATTTACTTGCTAAACAGAGAGCAAGTTACACTCACATTCATTCTAGACTGAATTATTCATGTAAATAGACAAAAGGATCTTACCCTTTCCCCCCATTCTTTCTATTCAGCTTAAAATGCTAGAAATGCTTTTAAATATAAGATGTTTTCCAACTCTTACTAATTTAAGCATAAAAACCTAATGAAAAATAGGAATACATCTTTTAAGCTGCCTGATACATAAGAATATTCCTGTGCATTTATATACTATGCCTTGTGAAATTATCTACAACATCACTGCATTAAAATAAGACACAGTTAAAGACATGAATCAAGGAGAGATGTGTCTGAATAGATAGTTTTTCTAAAACATTTCCTCACTCCAGATGCTTAAAATGCTAAATGGAATAGCAACGTAGATGGAGGCTTAATGTGCACAATGGAAGCTTAGAGCTAACTCTCCAAAGGCTGAGGTGTCTGCTCCCATGTTGGGCACCTCAGGTCAAGAACGTTATCTCAGCTCTGGTCCTGGATCCATGGATGCCCTTGCAAATCTAACCCCAGCACAGCAGCTGTAGACCTGTGCTCACTGACTTACAAATCTGTATAAAACTTGCAGGATATATTGAAAACTGTGTGTCCATGTATTAAAAAAGCACTGCTGGTGGAACCATCATCAGTATTTCTATATAAAACAGATACTCATTTTGATCTCTACAGAGCAGAACCACATCTCTTAATGGGCATAGCCTATTATCCCAAACCACAGAAGAAAAACCAACAAAATTCCAGATGAACTTAATGGGAACTTTTTGGACCAATAGCTATCAGATAACTG
>VYZX01013462.1:20309-54707 GCA_013401335.1 Brachypteracias leptosomus
AGCACAGCCAGAAGTACATTTCCTTAACTAATGTGACACAATAAGCAATTTTCCACCAAAATCTAAATTATACTAGTATATATTTCCTAAGTTACTGGAAAAGACTGCTATAAAGTTTGTATGCTTTGAATTGGAAAAATCAAAAGTCTAGCACAAAAGAATCTAATAGTGCTGTCCCATAGGGGAGATTGTAACTTCCTCAGTCATTTTCCATAGCTTTGAAGTTGGCAAAAGAATAAGTGACACAAGAAAGAAGACGTATCAGAAAATGTACAATACAGTAGTTGCATATTTACAAATTTCTAAAATGTTTATTTCGCATTCTCATGTATACATACCAATGCAATTTTAACAATGTTAACCATTCACATCAAGATTATACACACTTAAACACTTTTTAATATGTTTCAGTTGTACAAAATATCCTAGAGACAGCCCTGAAGTGTGAAGCTCTTTGTTTATCTCAATATATATATCTGTATTATACATTGAAAATGTAAAGTTAAGGCAAAAATAGAACCACTGAAACTTTGATTGTAACAGGACTATCTGTTGAAATGAAGTGATAAACTTTTTACTAAATCCTTTAAATCCTGAAGCCAACAAGGGCACTATTCATGCTATTGGGATGCAACAAATTATGCTATCTGTAAATCTAATTTATTTTTTCTTATCAAAATACATTTCATTAATCCTTTTGGCTAGTAGAATCCATGTAAACACATTACAATAGTTTGAGTAGTTAAACTGGACAGAGTAAATATCTTCAAATGACTGCATTACTATTGCAAACGACAAATCAGCTCTCTGACACCATTTAAGATTGTTCATTGAATTCTTTAAAGTTGGAAGTAAATAAAAATAATATTAATAAGAATCAAACTTTCTCTGTTATGTGTGATTTAACACAAGATCCAAGATGTGAGCTGGAGCCTATAATTGAAGAGGTGCTGAAGAGCTATGCTTATATCACTGTGCTCTAGGTTGTCAGATGATAGGAATTCAATCTTCCCAAGAAGTTGGTGTCATGATGGTATTCTGAGAAAAATTATTCTTTCTTTCCATACTTTACAGACAAGAGTCTACAGCAAAAAACAATATTTACCCTTTCTTGATTTTTTTCTTCTATTGCAGTTGTCAATAGCGTTAATAATGGACAACTTCACCCTTCCTGTTTCTTTTCACTTTTTATTTAGCTATGTTCTACATATTTATCACAAACTTTAATTACAACAACATGATCTAGATTCTACTGTATTCTATTATACTTTTTCACTGTTCTCAATGGAAAAACTTTCATTAAAAAAAGAAACAAACCCTAACATTAACTTCTAGGCTGCTAATACTCAGATTAGTTCCTGTAATCCAAAGGTTCTACTCATACTGTGCTTCTTTTCTAGTTAGGGCATTCAGTAAAAATTATAGACAACTTGTGTGGCAGTCAGCTGAAAGTTAAAGATCTGAAGACTAGTGTAGATTGTTTTGTTATAGTTTCTGAGAATTAAATTAATAATCTCTAAATCATTCTGTGTTTACCATCAAATGACCTGAAGATTTGGAGATGGATCTCAACTGGAATGTTAACGATGATTTTATTCAATATCTTCCAATGTTTATTAACCTATTGTAATGTACATAATCTAGTGTCAGTATATTGTATCTAAGAGAAAGAAGCCAGTGCCCTCACACCAATAAAAGACTAGAAAGTTTTGTACTATCAGGGGAGCTGCTAAGCAGAACCAGGACAAGAAATGGGACTTATGTTAGACAGAAGGGTAATGAAGTTTCCAGAAAAGAGGCAAAGCTACATTTTTCTTCCTATCTGGGTGGTTAATATATCAGGTCATAGATCTTCTGTGTGTATTGATGATTCATTATTTATTGTTCCTGGACCTCTTCTGTGGTATAGCTGCATGAATAACATCCACTTGAGTCTGAAAGATGTTTTTTTTTTCTCAGAGCATCTGTCTTAGGGCTTTTTTTGTTTGTTTTTCTTTCTAATCATAGCAAATGACTGTCTCTCTACTGCCTTGCTTGGTGGTGTGACAATTTGATAGCATAATCTTAGTTTTCCTATCATTAATGTATTTGCTTGCCATGCAAGCTTCTAAAGACTATTAAAATCATAGGCTTTTAATTGCTTGTTCCTTTTCAAACCTCTGTTTTGTTACTACTTCAGACTTTTCCAGTACCAGAAAGTTACAAGCTTCCCAAGGGATATGTTTAATATGCTTGTTCAGATGATGTCAAAATTATTATACTGAATTAGCATGATATTATGAAATCTGAGTTTAACAAATGTTGTTAAAATATGTTTTAAATATTGGTGCTTCCATTGAGGTTTGTTCCAGGTGTTCAGTACTTAAAATGTTATTGGTGAACTGTTAAGGAGAAAGTGTGAAAAGAACCTCTTTGTATTATTTTTAGCTTGGTCTGACTACTCATATGTAGGAAAAAATGGGAGAAATCAGAGATATGTCTGGCATCCCTAGGTGTGATATGAGTTGGGTTGACAGCAAAATGGGGACTGCAAACTGTACCACCATCATTGAGATCATATGATCAAACAAATCTTTAGGTATAGTATAGTGAACACTGGAACCTCAAGTTGGTAAACCTGGATTTAGCTCTGGATGCCTGGGCAAGTTCTCCCTAGAGAGTGGGAAGAAACAAAACTTTAGGTCCAGACTACTAAGAAAATGTTGAAGTTGTGGAAGTCTCTGGTTCAAACGAAACCAGATCACAGTTCTAACTACCAGTTTTTAAAAATGTGAATATTGTAATTTTTTATATATGAGGCCAGACACTTGTAATCATATACAACATACCACACTGTGTCATAAGGAAACTACTTTCATACCTAGAATATAACTTTTCCAACCTTTTTTGTACCTCAATACAGAAGAACTAACTTAAACAAAAATTCTGAGTCTGTCCTAAATTTTGAAATACCAGTTTTCCACATCAGATATTAATATATGAGTTTAATAAACAAACCAAATGTCAAGAATAGTCTGAATAAAACCACTGTTCTGACCACCCATACTGAATAGTATTTCCTTGGATAGAATCTGGTAGTGTAGGCAGGGCAATCAAATGTACAATAGGAAAAGAAAACTGATAATCATTAATATTTGTATTTAAAGCAAACATGAGAGAATCTTCTTTTTTTACATGTAGTGAATGCATTCAAGTGGTAAAAGACAGCAAATAGGGGCATGTCATTTGAACTTCAGACTGGCCTCTAATTTAAGCTGTCAGCAGCATAAGTTCTAGAACAAAAATATACTTTCAAGTATGTTGTTCAGGATGAAAGCTTGGAATTTCCATTTATTTTATTTTAGCTCTTACAGCATAAAAATGATTAGTAACTACATGCACTTTCATCTTTCATTTGTAGGAAAAGTTGCTTCAAATTTACGCAGAAGTTTTGGTGGTTGGTCATGCAGAGATAGTTTTGTGTAGGTTATTTGGAGTATCTGGTGTAAGGTTATTTGACATATACTTTCTGAAATATCTAGAAACAGGATGAGAATAAGAGAAAAACAGTGAAAGCTATATGTTGAGGCAATAAAGTATAAAGAAATTTAGAAGGAATCACACATTTTGTAGAGAGGGCTTTCCAGTATCAATTTATATTTTTTTTTGTATAGGCTGCTATGCATAAAACTGAAAGATACATCATTTATTACCAAACTAGGAATAAAAGTAAAGGCATTCCAAAGACCAGGCATCTTATTTAAGGGATATTTAGAATATTTAATTTCAACTGGAGAGCAGTAATACACTGGGTATTTCCAGAAACATGACCTAATATCTTTTAGCTGATATGCTGAGCTAGACACTGTCTGTGTCTACTTAGGGAGCTAGCTAGTATGTTAGAAAAAGCATGCACAAAGGAAGCTTCTCACTCAAAAAAAGAGAAATTGCCTCATTCAAAAGTGTAAACCTGATGGTTTTAAATACATATAGCCTGAATGAGATTTGAGCTATAGATTTGCTATATATTTAACATCATGTTCATCCCTAGGCTCTGGTTTTTCCCTTTCTGTTACCCCACCTCAAAATGCTTGAAAGATCTCTGTGTCGTCAATATCCAACCACTTTCTGAAGAGCACAGTTATAATTATCAAGAATAAAGGCGTCTGAAAAACCGTCACAAACTTCACTTAAATGGTGACATCCATGCTTTGGTTTTATGACTGATTAATTTTGCTGTATGCAGGGAGAAAATTCTAATAACTTGTTCTAATCAGGAAATCTGCCCTGCACATAATTCAGAAATGTAACTGTCAGACAAATGGAAAGTTAACTAGAACATAAAGAGTGAGCATGGGTACGTCATATGTAATAGTTGAACCAGGTGAATGAAAGACTTTATCATTTTTTACTTGTTTTTAAAGGGCTATTTCCCATGAGAACTTAGTTTTTTGAGTCAAAGTATAGAGTAAATAAAGGAAATGATTGAAACTGCAACCTCACAAGAATAGCAGTAACATTCACTCCCTTCTATTGTCTCCTTGCACTTCTCTTCCACTTCTGGTATTTTTATGTTTAATGTGAAATTTAGTGCAGCCCATTCATGTGCACTTCCAACAGAGTAAAACTGTCTGGCTCTCACTTTGGGTGTGCAGTGCCTTCTCCTCTTCTTTCCTCCATTGTCAGGCTTGCTTGCTTCTGCTCTGACTTGGACGGTGCTTTGAAGAGTTCAGGTGGTGATGCTGGCACCTACTGTTGGGCAAGTCATCTCACCTGGCCCTAAAGGGAAACAAGATGTCACTCTTCTGGCAGAAGAGTTGGCTTTCAGCCAGCATTGATGGTGATGTCCCATCATAAGCAGCATAATGTAAATGTATTTGGGAAATGAGAAGAAGGCCCATTTTTCTACAGCAGATAGGTGTGTACGCTGACACTGTTGTCAGGATTGCCTAGAGTCAGGTTGTCCCAGGGGGAAATACATAGCATTGTGTGCATTTATGGAGTATCATCTCTTTTCGTATTTCAGTAAGCTCTTGGAATTGTTCCTTACAGAACAGTTCTTGATGGATAGCTGGACATTTCACAAATCATTCTTTGATAAAAGTATCTACCCAAGTTGCAGATGAAGTTATTCTGCTGGAACTGGGAGCACAGATACATGTTGGCTCTATCCAGGAAGTTGTTTCTGTCATGCCATGTATGGAGACAACAGATTGCACGTGGGTTTACAGTGAAGTGTGTCCTTGAATGACCAGTTAAAATTTATGTTGTAAAAAGAGTAAGATTTCTTTTTTTCTTAGCTATTCACTAGATGGAAAAATATTTTTGCTAATGAATTACAAATCAGTTAGATAGAATAGGGAGGAAAAGTTATTTCAGACATCAGTTAAGTCTTTCACTGGTTTTTGCAACCTTTTAATTATTCAAGAGTCTTTTATTTGGTTTATCTTTGTACTTTAGCAAGACCCAGTATCCCTTATTTTCTGTAGTCTCAGTAAAAGCTACATGTCCATCATCACACTATCATTCCTATGTTAAATATTTTATAACAAAACTGTAAAATCTTCATTGGGCACTTTCCTAGGTTCAAATACCTAAGGTCCCCACCTAAGACCTTTCCTATACCGGTGTTGTCATTCAGAGATTCCAGTTTCAATGGGAAAGTAGCTAAAATGTTGTTGTTCTTCTTTTGCCAATGAAAGTTACCCTAGTATTTCCTTTAAAAGATTTTTCTAAAGAATTTAAAGGAAGAAACTCAGGTTCAATTCCCTGCACATGCTGTGCACCTTATTCTCTCCTGCCGCAATGTTTGGCTCTATCACTGCATTTCCCACTCTTTTGTAATTGCAGCTCATGATTGTCCATTTATAAAGCAACCTGGGGTTTGACAGTTTCCTAATGAGATGTTGCAAGCCCTCATTACAGCTACTTTCAAACAGCTGAATGTGGTGTCTTCAGGGTTTTTTTAGATCTTTTTTTGTCATGGTTTTCACTTCAGTTGGAAGGTTAAGCAAGCAGGGATTCTTTTATTTCATTTGTAGCCCCTTATTTTTGTTTCTCCTGAGAAGATGATTAACAGAGCAGCCCTAGAGAGTTTTCAGTTTTAAATGTTGAACTCCCTCTAAAGCAGTCAGTTCCTTTTCCTTGTTCCAATTTCCTTGACAACTTAGAAATGCATTTTCGTTCTCAGGTACTCTGCACAATAGTTTCTCTCTGACATGGTCTAATCTTTGGAGGGCTGTCTGATGTCTTTCTCTTGTTGTTTGGCAGGCACATGAAATGATTGTTAATCATCCTCCAAGTCCTACTTTGCCAGCTGGATCAGAGGATCCTATTTTCTAGGTAGATTAATCTATTTGTGGCTACCCTGTTGCTACCCTACTTCGAGGCCTCAGCCCTCATTCTGTTAGAAATACACAACATGGTGATGAAATCAGCTCCTTTGCAGACCGTAAGGATATTACCATTTTTTGCAATGTTGCGAGAGTATTCATATTCTAAGAAAATAAACAACAGAAGTTTCAAGTTGGATGCCCAAGAAAAGTGGCCATACTTCAGAATTTGGCCTTAACATCTCAGAGATATCAATCTTCATTTACAAAATGGATGCCTTCCCACAGATTAGGTTTAGGCAATAGATCTCTCAGTCTGCTGCTCATTCTGTATACATGAAATAAACCAGTAAATATGTGTCGTAACTGACTTAAATTTTAGGCGTCCAAAAATAAATACTTTGAAATATGTATTTTTTAAAAGCAAATACTCAGTTGTGTAAAGATGTTCCAAGCATATCATTGATTTATTCTGAAAAATAAATGTGATGTGCAAACATTCATTTCTTTGAGGAAGTAATTTTTTATTCAAATGTAATCAATTAGCTTGTACAGAGCCTATTAAGTCTCTCACTATATTTAGCTTTTGTGATATATTTTCTTAGTTTGCTAGTACTATCGCAACATCTCTGTTTAATAAACAATTCTATTAAAATGTTCCCCACCTTTCACAGAATTTGGAAGCTACATAGTGAATGAGGCAAGTAAGAGTAAAACAAATAGATATCTTTACTTAACTAGCTAAAAGTCAAGCTAGCTACTGAGTCTCCCCCTGACGAGGTACTAGCTAGTTGTTTCAATCAATTTTTTACCTGAGGTCCATTTAAGTTCCTCACTTTCAAAGTGCTCAGCTTGAGACATCAGTGACACTATTTGCAGATTGAAGAGCTTGTTGCAGTGTCTAACATCATGGAATGGTTTAGGTTGGANCATCCCCAAGTGTTTTTCCACAGAGCTACACTCAATCCACTCCTTGCCCAGCCTGTATTTGTGCTTGGAGTTGCCCCAACCCTGTGCAGGACCTTGCATTTGGCCTTGTTGAACTTCATGAAATTGGCATGGACCCACCTCTCCAGCCTGTCAAGGTCTCTCTGGATGGCATCCCTTCCCTCCAGCGTGTCAACCACACCACACAGCTTGGTGTTGTCGGCAAACTTGCTGAGGGTGCACTCAATGCCACTGTCCATGTCACCGACAAAGATGTTAAACAGGACTGGTCCCAGTACTGATCCCTGAGGGACACCACTCATTACCAGTGTCCACTTGGACACTGAGCTGTTGATTGCAACTGTTTTCAAGGAAGCTTACTTTTGCATTTACCAAGCAGCATAAAAATCTTTAATATTCTGAGGAAACAGATTGCATGTATTCCAAATCAGGTGCCCAAAAAGGGTCGAAAATACCACAGGCTTTAATGTCTTTGTGATATTGGGCTTCATTTGTAGAATGCATGAGGCTGAGAGGTGTTCCACATAAACATAGCAGGACCTGATGCAGAAGTCCCTGAGAAAGTTTGCAGTTCTACATAGACAGGAAAGTTTAAATAGTGTATAATAAGTATAACTGTAACTGTAATCAAGGGAAACAAAACACTAGCAAAAGCATCAAATTAACTGAGAATGTTTTTTTCAGAAAGTGCTTCTCATTCATGGTAATGAGTAGGTAGGTGACCTGTGGAAAATCGTATCTTGTTTCATATCGTGCCCAATGTATTCGGTTAAAACTTTCATTTTCCTTCCAGTCAGAATAAGAAAGAAACTCAAATGGTGAGGAAATGAAAAAACAATACTACTTACTCACCCAAAGTTTGCATTTGTTGCTTCACTGTGAAATTTTATTATTTCAATTATACTTTAAATCATTCTAATTTTATTTTCTTTAGCAACCATTTGCATGGCAGCGTCCAGATCACTTCAGAAACAAATTTTTAAAAATATATTTTTAGCCATAACTCTTGCGAAGTTGTGAATATCCTTGTGGCACAGGGATACTTAAAAAGGAAATAAATGAGAAACAAACAGAAAAATTGCCTTCTGTTTATATTGCGGGTATGAAACTTAGGAAATAATGTAATATATATCAGCATAAAACTATCTACCTTTCTGTTACCTAAAATAAAGTGGAAGTGTCTGGCAAAAAGCGGCTTATCTGCAACACCCCCTACACTTGTCTTAGCTCCTGTGTTTTCTTTGTGGTTTGAGCAAAATTGTTTTACTACACCCTACCTGATCAAAAGCATGACACAAACGTGGAATATTTCTTTTGCCATCTGCCTTGACATATATTCTCACAGCCATGAAGGTTGGGAACAGTTGTTTAAGTTGACCTCTGTTAGGCTTTTGTATGATGTGCTTAAAGGATCTATGATTAAAATTCTTTGTAAATTTTCATGTAGATGTAAGATCTTGACCTTGTGTTCTCCTATCATTCTGGGTGTTTGATCCCATCTAAACCTACTATGTTATGAATCCACTGAACTTACTCATTACATGCTGCTTCTTAATTAGCAGATACCACTTTCAGAGCTAAAATTTGGGGCTAGTGCATTTTACCAAAAATTTTCAACTGAGAGCACATCTCTGCTGTGAAATTTCCACAAAGTGCTACAGGGCATTTTTTTTCAATTATCACATACAATAATATAAGCCATTATTTTGTAATAGCAAATGCAAATACCCAAAGTATTTCTGAGGCACTGTTCCTTTGCTAATGGAAGTTTGATGCCAGACTAAAGATAGAAAAAGAAATTGTTTAGCATAAAATTAATTTGAAAGACATTGTTGGTAAAAATTAATTCACCATTTTCTGTCACCTCTTATTTTACTGTTGTGTTCCAGGTTCTGAAACTGTAAGTGGTTTCCTACAACTGTTACTTGTTAAGTATATCTTTCTTCTTTCTTTAGACAATGTAGGCCTAAAGACTGCCTGTCATTCAGACTAGACTGAATAAGATATTTCAGATTACCAGAAATTAAGAAACCCTCACACTATAAGTCTTCTGTTATAAAGAAAGTATTTTTTGCTTTTCTTTGGTAGCATTTTTTCTAAGGAAAATTGCTTTTCACATAATTTTTACTTACACTCTTTTTGTAAATCTCTTTAATATGCTCAAGATTATTGCATTTTTTTGATAACCAAAAACTAGACAATGATACCCTTTTATCTGCAGATCCCAAGTATATATTTTGGAAGGTATCCTCAGGGATAATTCAAAATAATCCTTTATTTTATGTTACTCTGGTGTCTGGTCTCTGTAATATGGCTATTTTTCTTTTACAGCTGATATAAAGTAAATGGAGAGGATTATAATTTTACTTTGCTACTGTATAAACATGTCATTTCATATAACTAGCTGTTTTTCTTTGTTGTAGCTTCTTTTTCTCTGTTTTAGCCTGTGGCTTCCCTTTTTATTTGATCAGTATAGTTTATATCATATTGCAGGCATTGCTTCTTCCCAGGAGAAAAACAGGATTTCAAATTGCCACTCATGATTCCTAGGGCAAACTGAAAGGGCACTGACTGAATTAATGTTTCCTTTGCTGTTTTCAGAGCTTACTGGTTTTATTTCCATCAGTTCATGGATCCGTTGTTTTTTCTAGCTGTAATAATATTCTTTATCCAATGATTGACAATTCTTTTTTCTCAGTAGTTTACAGTTTATCAGAATACAATTTTTGTTAACTAGAAAATTAATCCACCTGATTATTATCTGATAAAATAAAATACTTAAAAATCCACAAGTTCTAGAATACTAAAATTTTCATTTATGTTTTCAGACATAAAAGGAAAGTTATTCAGCCTGGTATTCAGGTTAGCTACTCAGTGTCTCTAGGGACAATTCTTCTGGGACAGGAACAGTTGTTATGAGTTTCTTAATATACTCAAATCCATAGAATGATTTATTTTTCTGGTTAAAATAGTTTCCTACAACACAATGAAACAACTACAATTAATAACACTTTAAAGAGAGTCTTCTTCTAAAGCTAATTAAATTTGCACTAGTCTTACAGTCTAATGAAGCATCTAATGAAGACTCATCCTCCTTGTCAAATACTCAGTTTACAAGAAGATCACCTCACAGAAAAAAATTCTGTAGCCCACAGTTTGGTAGTAAGTACTTCTATAT
The DNA here is from genome assembly GCA_013401335.1 of Brachypteracias leptosomus. Lineage (NCBI taxonomy): Eukaryota > Metazoa > Chordata > Aves > Coraciiformes > Brachypteraciidae > Brachypteracias > Brachypteracias leptosomus. Next base: position 30,747 of record VYZX01013462.1, read on the forward strand.
AGAAAACAATTTACCGGTGCTCTTCCCTTCTGTTTTCCAACACAAATCCAACTATGTATCATACTATTCTTCTGGTATTTAAGAAAATCTTTCTTAGAGAGTTACTACAAATGCAAAAAAAGACGGTGTTCAGGACACCCAACTCTAAATCTTGTACTTACAGGACAGATTTCTAGGTATATTTATAATGAAGGTGGTGAGACACTGGAAGAGGTTGCCCAGAGAGTTTACTCTGTCACTGGAAGTGTTCAAAGTCAGGTTGAATGGTGCTTTGAAGAACGTGGTCTAGCAAAAGGTGGTCCTGCCCATGGAAGAAAGGTTGAACTAGATGATCTTTAAAGGTCCCTTCCAACTCAAACCATTTTATGATTCTATTTTCATGTGTACCACTGTCTTTCAGCTCACACGGAACAATGATTCCACACAGTTCTGAGCCAAAAATTCTGACTATCCATCTTTCAACAATGACTTTGACATGTTTATTGATGTCAAGCTTGCATAGATTTATTGATGTTCTGTTTGTCATTTCTGTACAGGTAGCTCTCCCACAAACAGTTATTTATTTTTTGTGTTGGCCTGGAAATTTTTCTCAATTAAATGCTAACCCTAAATAGATATGTGTGAAAAATAAACAGAGAGGGGGAAAAATGAACTAAAATCACCTGTGAGGTAAAAAATAATACTTTATCACAATTTCATATTTCAGTGAAATATATTTGTGGTTTTTTTTCATGCCAGTAAGCATATTTTTGGGGGATAGCTCAGAAAACCAGCTATTTTCTGATAACAATCTATTTAGTGTTTTCATAAAAATATTTTTAAACATCTTCAATAGCCCTTTTTCATAACTATTTCACAATACGTAATGAGAAGATATGTAAAATTATGAGTCAATTTTAAATATTTGTCAGTTTGTGTATTTTAAAAATGCTATTAACTTATAATTCTAACCGTGTTCCCTTCAAGCCTCAGCCTTCATCATTGATTGGAGAGGGGACACTCCCAGTGGTTACTCAAATATCAGCAGGGCTGAATGCAGACCTTGAAGTCTATTTTCTATTCATTCTGTCAGGTGGACTCAATGCAATGATGTGTTTTACCTTTCCTTGATTAGATGAATATACTTGCAGTAAGTGGAGATGACAGGATCAGCTCATTGGGTCTTTGTTTACCTGTGGGAAGAATATAGAACTGGAGAGGCTGGGAAATCAGGATTAAGCAGTTACTATGAAGTTCAGAATCTTTGTTTTGCCATTTGATGGAAAAGTCAAAGCTTGAAAAAATGTGCTATTATAACATTGTAGGCCAAGGTCAAATTTCCAACTAATTTCCCTTCTTCATAGCCACACAAATTAATTGTGTCTGTCACAATCACTTTTTCCTGTTGTTTTTTTTTTTTAAAACTGATTCTGTATCAAGGCTTTAGACGAGCGTTTGGTCTGTCCCTGCTATGAAGGGCATGTTTGTGTTTGTCTTCATCCTATTAAATTCCCTCAGTATCCTGGTTAGACCTTTTGGGAATACCGTCTACATCACTGATGCTGAGCACTACTTTTAAGCAAAGATCAACAATGTATTGTATACCTACCACATCAGCAAATTTTACCCATCTGTAGTTTACTAGAAATCATCAATATCACCTAACCTAACACTGAATAAAATGTGTTGCAACTCTACCAGCAGATTCAGGTAACTCTGGTGATGTTGTCAGAGGAAAAAAATAGTAAGCATGATGCAGGGTTAGGCACTTCTCTTGATGTTTGTAGCAGTTTCCAAATCAGAGCCCTGATCAGGAAGACACTGCATCTCTCTTGCTCTGTGTTAAATAGCATCCCATATAAAAATGTTCATTTGTAACTGCAGTGTTTCTCTGCACTAATCTTTATTGATAGCAGTGTGGAAATTTATGGGATTATTATCACTGGACATATTAAAAAGCTTGCCAACTGCCTCGGAAAACAGGTGTCAGATACTTCATCTCACTTCCTGTGTCCTGATTTAGAATGGGAGTGAAGCTCAGTAAACCCATTCTTTCTAGCATATAGCTCATCATTTGAGTTTATTTTTCACTGTCTTTGGTTAATACTTAATTATCAAGAAAAATATGAAAAAATAGCAGAAGAGTGAAGATATGTCTGCCTGGCAAAGAGACAAAAAGCAATACAGAGAAAGTCTGATGATCTTTGTAGCAGGGCTTTGTCATTGCAACCTGTCCTGTTTGGAAGACCCAGTAACCTTCTCCATTTTCTGACTCTAATCATTTCCTCCTAGCCTCCAAGCAGTCTCAAGACTCTTTGGAAAAAATGCAGAATATACAGTTTCTGGTCATATCAGAATTTACTTTGAGACAATCCCAAAGCAGATATGAGCAGGCAGCTCTGTACTCCACTGAACTTCGGTATGTTTGCCTTGTAAAAGTGCCTGTGAAAGGTGAATATGGCTGTGCCTTCCAACGTAGCCAGTACATTCAGAAATTACTCTAGGGGTATTATTTATAATAATAGGGCACATGCAGGAATAAAAATCAACCTATGTAACTCATTGTCAAATTTACCTTTTAAATACTTAAACATAACTCCAGGCCTTTGGAGGCAATGAATTTCATAATTGTTCTGTATAAAGAAGAGGATCATTGTCTCTGCTTTTTCTCCTTGGCTCCACAATATGACAATGTCAGAACGACAGCAGCCAGAAGTCCCTGGCCTCTGTATTCTAATTCTATCAGATATCAATTGACAACATCACAAAATGCTGACATTTTTTTTCACTGACATTACAGTATGTATAACTTTACCTTGGGATAGGCTGCAAAGTTAAGAAAAAATGCTGGTGCGGCCAAAATACTGCTGTATTCTGCTGTTGAGGCAATAAGGCACCTATAGTTTTGTATTATACTTCACCGAACAGAAACAACTTATCGTAACAAAAAAGGCATTTGCTTTATGAACACATTTCAAATCAGATTTAAAAGCACAGCATTGATTTTTCTATATTGTATGTTGTTAAAGATTGCTATATTGCATGATAATATTTGTCGGCTGTATCATGCTTTTCCACAAAAAGCCTTCAAGGGGGAAAGCATGGCGACAAAGGATGAAGAAAAGGCTGAGGTACTTAAGACCTTCTTTGCTTCAATCTTTAATAGTAAGACAAGTTGTTACCTAAGTGCCAAGCCCTCTGAGTTGGAAGACAGGGATGGGGAGCAGAGTGAAGCCCCCATAATCCAAGCCTAAAAGATTAGCAACCTATTTAGACATACAAAAGTCTATGGGACTGGGTGGATCCACCCAAGAGTATTGAGGCATCTGGCAGAAGTGCTCACCAAGCCACTTTCAATCATTTCAGCAGTCCAGGCTAACTGGGGATATTCCAGTTGACTGGTAGTTAACAAATGTGACATCCATGTATAAGAAGGGTTGGAAGGAAGATCTGGGGAACTACAGGCCTGTCAGTGTTACCTTGATGCCAGGGAGGATTATGGAGCAGATTATCTTGAATACCACCATGTGACATGTAAATGACCACCAGGTGATCAGTCCCAGTCATCATGGGTTTATGAAAGGCAGGTTCTGCTTGACTAACCTGATCTCTTTCTATGACAAAGTGACCCGCTTAGTGGATGAAGGAAAGGCTGTAGTTGTGGTTTATCTGGGCTTTAGTAAAGGCTTTGACACCATTTCCCACAGCATTCTCCTGGAGAAACTGGCTGCTTATGGCTTGGATGGGTTTACTCTTCACTGAATAAGAAAATGACTGGATGGCTGGGTCCAAAGAGTGATGGGGAATGGAGTTAAATTCAGTTGGCAGTCAGTCACAAGCTGTATTCCCTAGGGCTCAGTACTGGGACTAGTTCTCTTTTCATATCTCCATCAATTATCTTAACAAAGGGATTGAGTGCACTCTCAGTAAGTTTGCAGATAACACCAAGTTAGGCAGATGTGTTGATCTACTTGAGGGTAGGAAGGATCTACAGAGGGATCTGGACCAGCTGGATCAGTGAGCCAAGGCCATGTGCCAAGTCCCACGCTTAGGTCACAACAACCTCATGCAATGCTACATATCTGAGGAAGATTGGCTGGAAAGCTGTCTGGCAGAAAAAGACCTGGGGGACCTGGTGGACAGCCAGCTGAACATGCACCAGCAATGTATCCAGGTGGCCAAGGAGGCCAACAGCTTCCTGGCTTGTATCAAAAATGGTGTGTCCAGCAGGAGTAGGGAAGTCTCCCTGTACTCAGCACTGGTGAGGCCACACCTCAAATGCTGTGTTTATTTTTGTGCTCCTTACTAACAAGAATGTGCTGAAGCATATCCAAAGAAGAGAAATGTAGGTGGTGAAATGTCTATAGCAACAGTCTTATGAGGAGCAGCTGAGGGAACTGGGGTTGTTTAGCCTGGAGAAAAAGAGGCTGAGGGGAGACCTTATCACTCTCTACAACTATCTGAAAGGAAGTTGTAGCAGGTGGGTGTCAGTCTGTTCTCCCAAGTAGTAAGTAACAGAATCAGAGAAAATGGCCTCAAGTTGCACCAGGGGAAGTTTAGGTTGGACACTAGAAAAAGTTTCTTCACTAAAAAAAAGCATTTAAATGGGTTGCCTGGGGAAGTGGTTGAGTCACTGTCCCTGAGGGTATTTAAAAGACATGTAGATGTTGTGCTTAGTGACATGGTTTAGTGGCTGACTTGGCAGTACTAGGTTAATAGTTCGTATCAATGATCTTAAAGGTCTTTTCCAATCTAAACAACTCTATGATTCAATGAACTATGGAGTGCTTCCCTTTTCAGTGAACTCTTCACTTCCAGGCAGAACTTATATCAGGGTTACTCCAGGAGCAGACTACAGAACAAATAGTCATTGTATGAATCCTAGGACACACAGGTATGAGGGTTCCCACCATTTTCCCAGGCTCTCAAACAGCATGGCTGATACATCATTATACCTTTCTGCACAGAGAACTAGCATGTAGCTTTCTAATAATGGATCTCAGTGAGAAAGAAGAGCAATCAAGCCAAACAGGTCAAATGAGCAGTCCTAGTAAAATTGTTTAGCAAAATAAATAGAAATGAGAAGCTCTGGGCTCCAGAGGACAGCCCAGAGGACAGATGAGTCAAGTGGTCTTGACTTTTAGATAATGTTTTACCACTTGTCTCACTGCGTGGCCTTGCACACATTACTCAAACATTCATTTCTTCCATCTGTAGCACAGGGAATCCAATGCTTATTTACCTGCCTAGTAGATATCTTGTGAGAATTATGGAATTGATGTTCAGTAACACATTTCACTAATGTAACCAAATGAAACTAATTAAATGTTTATGTATTGTTGGTAAGTGGCTGATCAGAAGGAAGATAGAAGTCATACCTGAAGACAAGTTGGAACCATTAAATTTGAGGAATCTCATTCTGTTTCAGTTCATCATGGTCCTTGATCATGACGTTTGTATTTGAAATGGACAAGTGGATTTCAAAGCATTCCTGTGATGTTACAAGTTCCTCAGATATCGGAGTTCAGGTTAAGTACTTTGGAAGTCAGATAGCCTCGCTGATTACTTTGTGCTGGGGAATCAGCTTACCAGACCTCTGACCATACCAGCTGCTCTTTCTTCTGTCCACAGAAAAGAGTAGGTTGATTAGACTGCCATTTCTGATTAGAAAGTCAAAGTACTTGAAAAGACTAACTAGAATCTAAAACTCTAGCTAGTCTTTCCCCTTGAGAATGGAAAAATCTAGTCAAGGTATATTGTAAGTTGTTCCATTTTTTTATGCCAGGAAACAGAACTGCTGATTGTGTTTTGGAGTAATTAGTACTTGAACTCTTCCAAAAGAATGGTTGAGTATCTGAGGAAAATGTTCCCCTGAAAAGTATTTTAAGACCCCCAAAGGATATTTAAATATTACCCTGTCAGAAGACAGCAGTTGGAAACTGGAAAAGTGTCCTTGGAAACTTTCTTTGAATTCAGTGATTCAGATTTTGGACCTTGTAAATTTCCAGGACATTTTCATATCATCACACTTAATGTAGTAATCTGCTACAGGAGCTTTTCCTGTCTAAAACTATGTGTCCTTAAAAGTTGAAGTAATGGTATTATCCAGAGCAGGCATATTTTGATGTGTATTCTTTTTTTGTTAGCAGATAAGATAGCTAAGAATTGACAAATCAGGTTGGATGAAAGGTGCACCAAACACATATCCTATGTCTGAAAAATATCCATAGCAGACACTCTAGTAAAAGGAATAAGTCATATAAGAAATTATTAGACCCGTTTCATCTTCTCCCAGCTTCTTTCCCACAGCAATTTATTGACTTTTTGTGCTAGAGATTGCATTTGGACTGTTATGTTTAATAGACACCCATGAATCTATCTTATAGTTCCTTTTCAAACCTATTTATACAATTGGTCTTGTGTGGGAATACTTCTGTAGTCTTCATTTTTACATGCCCCATGAAAGAACATTTTCTTTTATTTGTTTTAAACTTGCAGCTCCCTCTATCTTTTGAGAAGCTATGAATAATCTCATTGCCATTCATAATTTTATACATCTCTATTTCACATGCACATGCAACCCACTGCACACATCTGATCACACATGTGGCCTTTTCCGGTTATTTCTGTATCTTTTATAAGAAAAGTAATCAGAACTCAAGTGTAGTATTCAAGAAATGGGATTTAGAAAATGACCTAGATGGTAATTTCTACCTACCTTCCAGATCCTTTTCAATTAGGTGCAAATATTCTACTTGCATTTCAGACTGACACTGACCATTAGACTGATGTCCACAGGGAGCTATTCAGGTGATTCCAAGCCATACACTTGTTTTCAAAAGCAAATACAACCAATACACACAGTTTACTATGATTTATGGCTACTGAGAAGGTGTTATTTACCTTTCTGTTATTTCTAAGCCATCTTAAAATAAAGCATACTCATAGAGCTGTCTTGATTGCAAATTACAAAAATTAGGAGAATGTCAAACGTCATTCCAATGTGTATTTTATTGCCATGGTAACACAATGGTAACTGAGTAGGTTAAGCTACAAATTACATACTCAGCTATTTAAAGATCTTAAAGAAATAAAGTCACTTAATCAAGCTTATCATTGCTTGTGCTATGTAGTCGAGACAACCCTATTAAAGCCAAAGTCAAAATGCTGGATGTTTCTCTATTGTCTCTGTTCAAACACTGTTCTGTATGCCCTAATATATGGCCAATCTATGAACATTACTTGTTGTTATAGGCTATGTTTTGCAACCATGTTAAATAGAAATGTGTTTTCTTTTGCAAATACTCCACATAGTGAGTTTTGCTGCATCATTTATAATCAAAGCTTGATCTTTTCAAATATATCCTTTCATTTGTTAGATGCTCTACAGTTGTACACGTCTCGAGCAACAACAAAAACAGATGCGCTGAAAAGTACACTCCTGGGTTTTCTACTTCTAACTCAAAATTACATGCTTTGAATACAATTTTAAGCTTTGGCTGTTGCCAAGCAAAATTACATTATAATCAAAATCACACAGAACAGGGGTAGGGAAAAAAAACCAAAACCAAAAACCAAACCTTTCTTAGCTGAACTCAGATGCTGTGCCAGGATAGTAGAAAAATATTTATGTGGATAAATCAGTAAAAATATTTTCTACAATTTATTATCCCAGTAAGGTAGTAGAAATTTACCTTGGTTAATCACATTATTATCAGTAAAAATTTACATATGTATAGTACCTTCCATCATGAAGTATCCTGTAGTGTTTTTCTACAAATTCCAATACCAATTAATGCTCACTCCACAGACAGACTTGCTCTCAACGAGTGTTCAGAGTTTTGTGGTTCCATGAACTCACATGCTGTGTCAAATTTTTATCTGTACCTAGAGCTTTTACTTTACCAGAAACTGAAAAAACCCACCCCAAACCTACCTGTTTTTTCAAGTGAAAATACAAGAAGAATTTTCACAGGCCTGGTCAAGCTATAGTGTAATGTTCAGTCTTCAAAGTGAAAGTCTGCAAAAACCAAGAGAGGAAATGTCTACTTGAATTTAACTCTCAATATATTAATAGAAATATTTTGTTCCTGTACGACAGTCTCATAGTCTTGACATTTACGTTACCCTTTATTAGCATGAACACTCTACACCAGTGTTATGACAGTTAATGATAATGTAATAATTTCTAAATAACAAAGTGTCTACTCAAGTACTACTACTTGCCCTAACTTTACAAAGCATGGCACAGGAATACTACTGTGTACAGTTAGGAACTCCCTTTCCATTCTCTCTCTTCTAATGGGCATCCCCTTTGGTAGACACCTTCCCAAGAATTCAGACTCCAATTTAGAAAATAAACTGTGCACCTATTTAAATTTAAGTATGTGAGTAAACCCATTCATTTGAGAGGGAATACTTAATGCTTAAACTTAAGCATATGTCTAAGTTAAGGCTGATGAGGACCTATTGCATACTTCAGAGAAACATGTTACCTACTGCTTCATCAACATCATGTCCTACAGCACCTGAGTTTTCTTTGGAAATTGTCCATCTAGTTAAAAAACAGACCCTAACTTGATTAGCTTATAAAATCTTGAATAGCTTGCAATCTCAGGTAGCTCAGCTGCACATGAGTGAGCAATTAAGATTTGTGCCACAAAAATAGACTCCTTCATTTTTCAAAATGAGCTAATTTTTTCCAATGGCTTTTCATTCATATCAAGACAAATTATTAGAAGGAAATCACAGTTTACTCATCTCATGAAATATTTACAATCTTGTCACTGTTTTCATCATATCAATTTGGAGCTCAATCCTGTTTTTCTTGATTGCAAAGGAAATGAGGTAAAACCTGTAGAAAATAAAAAATAGCTTTCAGCAACATAGTTCTGTTAAAATCATTAGCCAAAAATGAATAATTTTGCTTTATTTATACAAGAAGAGTAATGGGGGATTTTTCATATTTGTGAATATCTGAGGTTTAACTCAACTGAATTTAGTGGAGAAAATCATAGCTTGACTTCCCAGAAAGTTTAGTCCCAATTCCTATATCTGGCCTTGCTAGCAGTGACTAACCACTCATTCCAAAGCAACGCATTGTACCTTGTGTGGCAGACAATGTGAAAAGATCTTAATTTCATACCATTTTGGTCAACCAAGGTATAAGAGTATAGCAAGACAGGAAAAAAACCTTTTGAGGTAATCCAGAATAATACTCAACTATTTTTTGAAAAGTTACATTTTCCGTAGCTCATATGTTATGTTACACAGAGAATCAGCTTTATGCACATGTGCACACTTATGGTTAATAACTCCATCTAAACATCGATGGAATTTCCTATTGCATTTGCTCTAAGGTGTGCTTTAAAATGTTCATAAATCCGTTATTTTACAATCAACTCTTACACAATCTAGCAAAATAAGTGCTGTTCACTGGGGACTAGTTACACGCTGAATTTAATATACTGAAGTTTTGTCATTTTTAATTTATGCTGAGAAAAAAATCCAGTTGCAACAACTTTTTTCTTTCTTTTTTAAATATAAAACTAGTGTTTTCACTCAGACAAAAATCAGAAACAGCTAAATTCACTTTACTCCAACCTCAGAAGATGGGAAAAAATCACCTTTGAACGGGGTCTAATTATATCTAATCACGAGGCAAAAAGATGAGGATTTTGGAACAGTGAGCACCTACAAACAGGTACCTTCATCAGCAAATTACTTAACTATATCTCCGACTGTCTTCCTCCTCAGTGCCTTTCTAGTCTTTCTCCATTTGCTTCTCTTGCTTAAGATAGTTACCAGTTTGATTTTGCCACTTTTCTAAGTTAATAACCTTCTTTCATTCCTCTTCTCATTGCCCAGTTTTTATTGGTTCTGTGGCTATCTTTTGATGGCTGGGAAGCAACGAATTCATTCAGTGTTTGGCTTGAAAGATGCTGGTAGCAACAGCAGTTTAGTAGCATGAAACAAATGTGTGTACTTCACTGGACTAGAAGCACTAGAGTTGCCTTCATGGACCTAATGTCCACCAACCAAACTTTTTGAATACTTTCTTTGAGTCATTCTTTCAGCAATGTGAAGTTGAGGAAGACATCATCAAAGATAATGAAGGGGAAAGAAAACATGGCAGAGAGGTGGACAGCAAATGCCAACTGCACTTAGTACATCTTAAAAAATTGTGATTCATGGGTATCATTATATTATTGCTATCAATTACACATTTTCAGAAATGCTTATCTGTAATTAATTTGCCAATTACACACTATTAATTTATCATGCAACTCCATTTGCCCCTTCTCTTCCCTTGTAAACCCCTCCAGTGAATTAACCAGATGAATCCTTGGTAATGAACTGAGAGACATGAATGATCCTAATAGCCATAGGCCATCCTCATTTTTCTTTTTTTTGTCAGACATAAGGTATTTCAGAAGAGGTGTTTACAGTTTGCTGGTTATTTGTGTGAATAGAAATGGTGCTTGAGCTCCACAATTGCACTTTAGAGGCAGGTTTTTCTGTAGCTAGCCTAGGAACATTAAATGACCCACTTAGGTGAACTCAATCAAGTTTCTCCCAAGGTAATCAGTGAGCTCTCTGACAGAGTCTTAAGATTTTTTCAGTGCTGCCATGGTGATCAAAACCGGATGGCGGTCATTAGGAGTTTTAAATCTGACTGTCATTTTGCTGTACATCAAGTTCAGAACTTCATGCATCTTTGTATATGATCATGACTTCTTAACTACATAATTTAAATCTGAAGTGCCCTGTAGGCTGGATGCACCAAACTATTGATGTACACAAAGGTAAGGTGTGTATGTTTACAAAAGGATTGCTCCAAATACATATCCTTTCTCAATGACTGCTTCTCTGCTAACTAGTGTGCATAGCACTTTATTTCATAACAAATTTGTCCTTCTCTGGCTATAGCATTGTCCTTGTCATTTGTGTAAACAAAGGTGGAATACAACCAAGCCAAAAAAAATATCTGCAACTGAATCAGAGCAGAAAGCTATAAATCCGTTAACATACAAACACACCTAAAAGATAACATGTGACACTGCATTCACCTTAATTAGAGTTTATTAGAACCTGCTTTGATTCTTTGTAGTGGGTCTGTCTGAGCTGATTTTCCTCATGCAGCCCTAGGACCCAGAGAGTGTTGATAACACACACCTTTGTTATGACTATCAGTGNACAATGGTAATTCCAAAGCTCTTATCTGACAGGTTAATGAGGATCTGAAATAAATAATGTTACTAATGAGGATCTGCTGAAATTGTCTATTATTATTAACAACTCCGAAAGCTAAATTTCTAAAGATTAGATTATGCAAGATAATGTACAAAAGAGAAGCAGACAAAGAGAAATGTTATCAAGTGGTAGGTTATTTCCAAGCCAAAAGCAGGGCATCAGTTGTATTTCTGTGGAGGAAATTCAGCTATTTATTTCAACTATTTATTTCAATGATAAATTGTTTTGATCCTTTAAGAGGGTTTCTTTATAATCAAAATTTGAAGAAGAGAGAAGTATAAAAATTTCCATTAGAAATCAGTTAAAGATGAATACTGAAATACCTTTCTCAGAGTGGGTGGGGGAACTATAGGATACAAGTTTGCTCTACAAGCCTTTAAAAGTGAACCTGACAAAGCTGATGCCTCTAAACCAATAAAATGTCAAGTGTACTAGCCCTACAACCCTAATTTAAGAACTGTGCCTGTTTATCAGCCTTCCTGGGCAACCAATCCCTACTTTTGGAAAAACAGCTTCAGAGTTGTGAAGCTGGCTTCTGTTGTCATAAAAAATTTCATTCTTTATAAAGTAGACAACTGGGAGGAAACAGCCTAAAAATTGTTTTTCCTTTGCATAATGTTGCTTCAGATCTTTAAAGGAGTTGCTTCTACTGACATCACTGCAGTACTGGAAAGAGGACACACAAGAAGAAAGCAAGCATATGCTGATTTGGTAATACTCTCCTGATTCACTCAGTACATAATTCTTATCCTTTTTCTTCCTCTATCTGAACATATGGTGGTTTTAAATCAGGTGGGTTAAGCAACACTGGAAAGAAAAACAACACTTTTTAGCTATTCATCTGAATTTAGAGCTGATCATTTGCTGTGTGTACTCTTACACATTTTCTGAAGGAGTTGCAGAATGGCTTTTTCTGTTAATTCCATGACATAGCTTAGTTATGTCCTTTCTTACACCTTCATGAGCTGAACAATCTTTCCAAATAGCTGTTCAGTGATCATATTCTGTATCATAATCATTTTCATTGTCCTTTCCTAGACTTTTCTTTTTTCTCTTGTTAGCTATTTTATCATCCGAGAAATGTTGGCCAGAACTGTTCACTATATCAAAGGCATTCTGTGCACTAAAATAACATTAGACCACTTTCAGTGTTTCTTGTACTTTTCCTAAGATAACATAACATCTTTCTGCTCTTTTTGTCCTGTCATTGCTACAGATTTACTTTTTTAACAGCATGCATGGTAGCATGCCATTTTTCCCTGAATAACAATTCATATGTGTGAGATGCTTTGTTTCTTTCCAGTACAATACTTCTGATTCTTTTTCACTCAGTTGCATTCCCCAACTGATTCTTGAGAAGATCTTTAAGATTTCTTGCAGCACTAATCTTGTCTAATCTAACTAATTTTGACTCATTTAAAAAAGCAGTACCACCCAACAGCTGGCCAATGACTTCCTCAGAAGAAGCATTGTATGCAACTCTCATCAATTAACATATCTGTTATGACCTTGTTTAAATAGATTTCTTTTTTCCAATCCCCAAATGTCTTGTGCCAGAGAATTTCGCCATCTAACCATGCACTGTGTGAAAAGTTTGTGTTAAACATGCTGCTTCATAAATTCATTAAGAACCCCAGTTCCTATGTAGTGAGAAACTGAATAAACGTTCCCTGCTTATCTTCTTGATCCATCAAAAGTTTCATAGGCCTTTCTTTTCCTCTTTTCCCTTCCATCTAATCTCTTTTCCAAGCTGAATTTTCTTATTGTATTGTCTCTTTGGAGAGACACTATTTGTCAGCACTGGCAATTCTTTCCGAGATGGCGTCATGGTTCAGACCCAGGCAGGAGCTGAGCACCAGATGACCACCCACTCACTGCTCCCTCACCCCCTGAATGGGAAGGAGAAGAGGGAGAAAAAGGCAAAACCCCTTAGGTTAAGATAAGGAGAATTTAATGCAACAGTGCAATAGAAGAAGAAAAGAACGTTAATAAAAATAAAAGTAATGAAACAAGATAAAAAACAGGGGATATAAACCACACAGACCAGAGTAGCTTGAAAACAATGACACCGTCCCAGACTGAGCATGCCCCAGCCTGGGCTAGCCCCTACCCTTACAGAGTTGGCATGACATCAGTATGATATTGAATATCCCATTAGCTGTTTCAGCTGTCTATGCTCACTGTGGCCCCTTTCCAACTTCTGACAAAAATTAGCAGTTTCCTAGCTGAACTCAGGACAGTTGGAAAAAAATACCTTCCGCAGTGGTCAGAAAGGGTCTATATCATGCATGTATACATTGGCAGAATTAGGGTTTTTTTGGTTTATTTTCCAGCCTTTCCTGATAACTTTTAACGTTATACTGGTCTTTTTTTTAATTGCCACTGAAATAACTTTTTTAGAGCTATCCACAATAATAAGTTCATGGTAAGTTCCTGATCCACTTAACAACCTATAACTGTACGTGCATAATTAGAATTTTTTTTCTGCATGTGCTTTTCTTTGTATCTATAGACACTGAGTTTCATATGGTGTTTTATCACCCACTCACCCAATTTTGTAAAATTATTTTGCAGCTCTCTGCACATAAATGTAAATAACATTCCAGACTTCAGAAAAGGAGTGAAAATCTATTCTCTGAAAATCTATGTCCAGACAGAGTAGAGATGCTCTTTGAGTGAAACACATGGACCTATTCAGAACATCTATACAGGTTCTGGCTGTCCAGTTGCCCTTTCGTAAAGTCAGCCAGACTTAATGACCCCACTAAAACACTAGAAAAACTCCTGCTGACTTTACAATGCCTGGGATTCTATTCATACACTTTTGATCCAAGGAGAAGAAAGTGGCTGGAGTAAAATGACTGGGCAGAGGATTCCATATAACATCAGCTTTGTAAAGTTGCCTCCAAGAAAGAGGACTCTCAATGAAATGGGAACAACCTTCACTTCTTAATACCTAATAAGGTATTCCTTAATTCCCAAAGAAAGATCCATAGGAATGCAATCATGGGTTTTTCTTCCTCTCTCTCTTCTTTTCTTTTTTTTTTTCTTTTTTTTGACTGTCTGATATTTTTGTCACACTTTAGTCAGTTCTAATTAACATATTTTTTGCAAACTGGTGAAACAAACAACATTTTACACTTCCCTCTGAACATTTTGTGAGGCAAAACACAGAAGTAGCACCTACACGTAGAGGGTTCTGCTATTGGCCTTGTTCCAAGCATCATTTGAAACTAACTGTAAGAAATCTGAGAGAATTAGGCAAGTTGGACCTTACACACCCATATGGAACTAGAAAATCTAATGAAAACAGAGGAAACTGTCAGCTGGATCTTGAATTGTTACACAAGAAACCAACGTATTACCATAAAGCTAGTTTATTGAACCTGACTGGCATGAACAACAACAAACCAAAATTAGTAAGAGCATGTGCCTAGAGCTATCTACTGCTGTTTATTTATTCTAGGTTTCATAAAGCTGTTTATTCCTTAGGTTTCTTTGTTGGATATTGTGATATAACAGTCTTGCTATGGTAAAATGTATATTCTGAGGGGAAAATTAATCACAATCAAACACAAAATACATTTCTAAATAAAATAATATCTATATTTATTCCATAATAAATACATTTTTAAAAATCTATTGCAAATACACAATTTTTCTGTCATGGCCTTTTAATTCCTCTAGTATTGGGGGAAAAAAAAAAAAAAAAGAGGACTTCTCAAAGTACTAGTTCACTTTACCAATAAGACTCAGAAGGTATGAAGATTCTCAGTTCCCTTCAAGTATCTACATCTCACTGACAGACATAAGGCAGAGCTCTTTGCTTTGAATGTATGATCTCCACTTCATTCCCAAATATAAATGGACCAGAGAATGAATTCACACTCTGGTCTGCTGAGTTCAAGCTGGAAATAGTTTGTCAGTGATTTGTTGTTTGTCTCTGTTCAGTCCTGGAGATGAAATAATACATTCTTCTTCACAATTCTGTTTGGTTTTTATTTTCCTCTTAAATACTCCAGTCTCCTTCCTTGTTTATTTGATAAACACATCCTGAAGGAAGGCTTAAGAATGGAGGACTCCCCCAGGCACCACATCCAGCATCCAGATGCTACTGGCACACATAGTCCCTGGATAGGACCCTGAAGCCTCACAGCACCTAAGTTTCAAAGACTAGACCCCCAGGGTGTTCAGTTCCTACATAATCCCAAGCTCAGAACTGTTGTCTACCTATCCACTCTTGACCCAGTCAGATGTGACCTAAACAAGCTCTAACCAACCCCACAGACAAGGCAGCTGAAGGGAGTTCAAACAGTAGCTCTAGCCCAGGCAACACAGTGCACTCAGGTGACAATGAGTCACACACTATTTCCAGTGTTTTTCCTGCAGACCGGAAGCCAGCAAGATGTACAGGCCAAAATCTTGTCTTGGCGATATCAGGTGGACTCCTGTTATTTTTGTGGCTTTACTTTTACTGTACATGGATACAAACTCTAACTGATAAGAGAATTTGGCCCTCTATATATAATGACATGCATTCACAATATAAATCAATTATTATCACAGAACATTAGGGGCTGGAAGGGACCTCAATAGATCATCTAGTCTGTAGGTAGTTAGGGTCTGGCGGCCAGAAGATATCACGCTGTATGGAAACATAGAACCCCTCTCCTGATAGCCAATAGTGTTCAGTTTATGATGTAAGCAGACGGAAGTGATGTCATAAACCTAAGTTATATAGTGTCGTGTCACCCACTAATAAATGCCATTTGCCATCCACCACATTGGTGTCTGTGAGCTGATGGCCCGAGCGACCTGGGGGTGGTCACCGAACCGTTCCTGAACCAGGTCGTCACGCCTCCAAAGGCAACAAGTGGTGCCGAAACCCGGGAAAAAACTCGCCGGGAGACGGGAAATTCGCCTGGATGGGTGAACGGCGGCCAGAGCGGCAGGACCAGCCCAGCGGGGAGGATGCTCCCGGACCAGCAAGGAGGATGGAAGCCCTTGTGAAGGACTGGATCGTCGGACGCCCTCGTAACCCGTATGCCCCGGTAACAAAGGAGGACGACGAGTCGACAAATATCCAGTCCGCAACTGAAAGTTCCATACCGACAGAATCTGATCAATGACGATACAGCCCCCGTGGGGGGGGGACAACAACACCTTTGTGTGATCTTGATTTTAGGGGTTGTCATGATAGAACGGGCAAAATCAGAATGCCATCCCCACCAACCTTTTAAATGGACCCTACTCCGGTTCGAAGACCAGCAGATTATCGTGACCAGACAACATCGGGAGCACCAAGCTTTAATTCCACTCTATGTCAGCTTGTCCCGAGACCTCAATGCTGGGAGTATCTGGGATTTTATANGGAATCACTCTAGAACAGGTAGTAGGAAGTGGCACATGCGTAGGCAAAGTCCCAAAACACAAAGAGCAACTGTGTGCTACTGAGGCACAAGATAAAACCCCTGCACAATGGTTAATACCGGCCAATAATGCCAAGTGGGTTTGTTCTATTACGGGAGTTACACCTTGTTTGTCGTTGAAAAATTTTGATGAATCCGCAGAATATTGTGTCCAGGTAACTATAATCCCTAAAATTTTCTATCATCCCGAAGACTTTGTCTATGACTCACAGATTACCCCTGAACATCTTCTGTCAAAACGAGAACCCTTCACAGCATTAACAGTAGCCACTCTAATGATCATAGGAGGTGCGGGAAGTACAGGAGTAGCATCCTTGGTGCAACAAAGTAAAGAATTCAGGGCCTTGAGAATAGCAGTGGATGAAGACCTGGCCAGGATTGAACAATCAATAAGTGCACTAGAACAATCAGTTAGATCACTATCTGAAGTATTGTTGCAAAATTGAAGAGGATTAGACCTGATGTTTTTACAGCAGAGGGGAGTGTGTGTTGCACTAAAGGAAGAATGTTGTGTATATGCGGACCACACTGGAGTAGTGAGGGACATTATGACCAAATTGCGAGAGGGATTGGAAAAACAGAAAAAGGAAAGAGAGGCACAACAAAATGGGTTTGCATCATGGTTCAACCATTCACCATGGTTGACCACCTTAATATCTACCATGATGGGGCCGATCGCAACGATCGTGATGGTATTGATTTTTGGACCCTGCATACTCAACAAGCTCGTGTCATTTGTTAAAAGCCAGTTGGAGAAGGTTAATATCATGCTGATAGAACACCAACAACTGCTTTAAAAGTGTCTTAGTTCAGAGTTTCCTTTTAGTATTCCCAATTATACCCCGTTACCTCCACTTATCCCCCAACTACCTCTTACTTAATGTGCCTTATATATTTTGCTTAGTGTGCCTTATGCTTTTTATCAAAAGTTTATAATATATGTATGCCTTTTCTTAACAATTTTAGAATCAAGGATTTGAATATTATTCTTCTTTAGGTTATTATAAGTAATTACCACTGCTCACATCATGTCCACTAATCCCAAATAACATAGACATAGTCGCTTCTTAAGAGTTTTAGAAAACATAGAATATGAACTTGATGTATTTAATATGTTTCTTAACTAAAATTATAATATATATATTTTTTTTTTAGAAAACTAATTATATTTTAACCAATTTAATTATGCATAGGGAGGGGGGAAATGTAGGTAGTTAGGGTCTGGCGGCCGGAAGATATCGCACTGTACGGAAACATAGAAACCTTCTCCTGATAGCCAATAGCATTCAGTTTATGATGTAAGCAGACGGAAGTGATGTCATAAACCTAAGTTATATAGTGTCGTGTTACCCACTAATAAACGCCATTTGCCATCCACCACATTGGTGTCTGTGAGCTGATGGCCCGAGCGACCTGGGGATGGTCGCCGAGCCATTCCTGAACCAGGTCGTCACACCTCCAAAGGCAACACTAGTCCAACCCCCAGACTGCTATATTGTCATACAGTAGAGAAACTGGTTTTAGGGAATTAAAAAGCATTTTCAGCTCCAAAAGAGCGATTACATGGCACACTGTGAATGTATATTAAGAATAATACAGAGAACTCCTCTCAGTATTGATTAGGGTATTGACCTGATGGCAGCTCTGAAGATGGAAACGTGTAGGAGACCTGGGCATTCTGTGCATTGAATTCTCATCAGGTAACTAAACTGACATAAGAATGTCAATGAAGACATCGGAGGCCCACCCTCCTAGATGTAAAAGGCTCTTGATTCCAGTAAATTTGGGTTATCTTAAACCAAGAGTTCTTTACTTTTTGACAGAGATAACATAAACTGGTACAAAGAGGAAAGGGGAAGGTTGTGCTTTATTTACTTAATCAAAGAGAGCTTGCTAGCCTGGTTTCTGCTTTGTACCAGTGCAACACGTTTGCCTTGTATTAACACCTCTTCTGTGTTCATACTAAAAATGCAAGGGGTCTTATTGATAGATCTGACCCTGTCTTCTGTGCATATCTTCTGAAGGCAATGGTTGTGGTATGAATGTAAATGAGATGAATGTTTGAGAGTAAATATTTGTCTTGTCCATTCAAGAGGGACCCTGATCTGTTCCACTGAGTGGGTGATGGTATCACACACAAGCTCTCCTGTTGTTATTATTTTGCTTTCCCTCTTAGATGTTACCTTGAAAGTATGAAAGGCTGGAAGGAAAGTTACAGGGAAAGATTTAACATTACATAACCTTAAAAAGAACCTTTGTAAACACTAATTCCATATATGTTGTTTCATTCAAAAATCTTAGTTTCTCTTGCAACCTGCAAGAGGATTACTGGCTTTGTAGGGCTGGTTTTAGAATCTGCCATATTTATGACATCTGTTAAAGTACATACATGGAAGTCACTAACTATGAAATGCGAAATTGTGTTCTTGCACTGCAAATGTCACTTGAAGCAATGAATTTCTTGTATTTAGATCTATTCCATATCAACAGGTTGGGAAATATAGGTGTCATTTTTTCTTTTGTATGGACAAGAAAAACTTGTTAGCAATTTATGTCTCTTTAATACAGTATATAGCAGAGTGGTTTTAGGCAATAAACAATAATTGCATTTTAGGACTCGGGTGTGTCAATGCCATATCATGTTCAGTGCCCTGGTAAGTTTCTCTGTTCTACCTTTCTTCTGCAGACAAAAAAAGAGAAGACAAATAATGTTTTTTGACTGCCAGACTACCTTTTCTTCTCCTTTTCTCTTTCATGCTGCATTTCTAGATTAATGATACTTACAAAAACATTTTAAAAAATATGTTGCAAATGAATGCTTGTAATTACGGTGCCGCTTACCCCTGAAGGACCCAGTAGAAAACCAGAAACTTTTAATCGGGAGTGACTTCATAAGCCACCAGAGCTAAAAGTTAATTAGAAATTAATTCCATATTCTGCCTGAATTATTTGTGGTAAATCATGTGTTACTGTATAAATAATATGCATTTAAACAGACTATTGTAAGTACAAGATAATTAACAATAAAGAGAAAACATTATTCTGCAATAGAAGGCTTTAGCCAAGTCCAATTTATTTTTCTCACTTATAACTCTAAAAGAACATCTTATGTTCATACTTTATATGCAAGTCACAACAGTTCTGTTCATAACCACACTGCGTCTCTTTTATATATTTAAGACATTTGCAAAATTTCCATGATCTACACAACAAAACCCAGACATTATATGGTTTGAGAGCCTGGGCTTTTAGGTCCCCAAATCGTTTAAACTGGTTTTATTACAGAACAAATGAAGGTCTAAACTGGGAATAATTTGAGAGAAAATTCTAGTCTCTAATATTGAGATTCTAAGAATCTAGTCCATCTGGACAGAAAATAGATGTCAACCATGACTTTTGAATTTTGAACATCACTGTTATCTCTGATCAGGCTACTGACATATACATAACACTCTACACATAGTCTGTGTTAAATATAATCCAAAGAAGGGTTTCTACCTAAATACAGACACCTTAAAGTGGCTATACAAAACATTGACTTTTTTTTTACTTCATATCTGCAGTAACAAATACTGAGCAGCTTTTGCTTTGTTAGTGTAGATGTTGTTGATGCACCTTCTGCATCCATTTAAATGCAAATCCTCATGCAAATAATCATTTGAAAGAGGAAAAAAAGGAGTATGTTCAGCTGAAGACAAAGCTGGAAGGATAATAGAAAGCATGAGCAGAATGTCAGTGGAAGGCTTTACAATAAAAAACCCTTTTGGAATGCCGATGAAAACACATTAACAACTGCATTGAAAATTTCTCAATAGAATATTATAGTAGAGTAGTATGTATGTATACATGATTTCCAGAAAGTGAAATTAAATGAATTAATTTAAAATATATGTATGTTGGATACATATTTGAGAACATGTAGTATTGTATATACATGTCAGAGCCATAAACAGAGACTTATTGGCTACAGGCAAATACTTGTTATTTGCATCTAAAACTGGAAAGAATCATTAAACAGATTACTGTATAACCAAATAATGCCTTGGGGTGGCATTTGTGCAGAAAACAGGAAATGAACTGGGACTTAATAAACATAATTAAAGTAGAGAACAGCAATTTTGGACCTATTTACTCTGGGGAATCATGATCTTGGAAAAACTTGCAGTTTACATGTTTCTCAAGACCACTTAAGTAGCTAAAAAACACAAATCCCTAGACTATGCTAGAACATATAAATAAGCTTCCTGCCCACTAGTACCTTTCTAATATTTCCAACATCTCCCACTTTGAGTCAATTAGACTATCTGACATGCAATACACTACTGTAGGTAAGGACAGTGCTATAGTTTTAATGCACTGCAGGCTTCCTAGCTTACCACTGACTCACTGGACAACATCATCATGCTGATAAAGCCTGGAAATGGTGTTCAGGCATGCTGAAAGGCAGTCATTAGTCTGTCTGGATCCAAATATTTTTTAGTGCAAAGCAGGCATTTTCTTTCTTGGAGATCAGCTTCTGGAAGTCCCTGCCTATGGGTTTGGGTATCCAAGAAAGTTAATAACTGAAATTTAAGAGTTTTTGTCTGGATTATGCTACGAAGGCCATGTGTTGGAAACTGTGCTGAACATCATCAGGTTGAATTTCTCTGAAGTTGTTTATGCTTGAGCTACTGAGCAGAATGGCACAATTGAACTTGGATGGCCGCATACAATCCGGAGTGGGCAGCTACAGAGAGGGAAGGGACATAAGGTAGGGAAGTCCAGAATGTGGGAGGTCTAGCAGGGACTGGGAGAGGCAGAAGGAGCAGGGGAGAAGGACACAATTTGCTAGAAAAATAGTTGAATGAGATAAAAATAGAAATATATTCCCTTGCATGGTGGACAGAGGAGCAAGGGAGAATGGAAAAGAAACTTTCTGAGAGAAGAGAGCCAGAATACATTTAACATGCTGGGTGTGTCTGAGTAAAGTGTATTAAGTTATCGCAGGCAGGAGAAAATAAACTCTAGGCAGGAGAAAGTATGTATCTGTCATGTCCGTCAGCTCAAGTATGAGTCCCAGTCATCCTCTCTCCATTAATTAACTCTGAGCTGGTTCTTCCTTCTGTGGAAATGACTAGACCTTTAGGAATCTTACAGGTTCCAAAAATTTTCACTCTTTTCTCAGACATGATAAAAAGACAGCCCCAGAGATTTCTTTTCCCTCTTCCTGGCCAGGGGCTGTAGTGTAGAGGGGATCCTATGTCTCAAGCTTGAAGCCTGAGAAAAGATAAAGGGAAGGGACAAGGTATTGATAGTCAACATGACTTGGGTAGGACAGGGAGGAGGATGAAGCAAGAAGAAAAAATCTGGCCCAAGGCAAGCCTTGGAAGATAGCTGTCTAATAAGACCCTCTACAGTAAAAGTATTTTTTTCCATTGCTGGCCGTCACAAAATCCCTTACCGATTTCAAATAGTTGTAGCCTCCATCTGCAAAGAGTGTGCAAGAGGCACATTGTGGCCTTCAGGTGATAGACATGTATTGTGAATCAAATATATAACAATAATATTGTTTTTATCCATCTTCCTTGTCTAGTGTCTTGGCTTTTTTTCTGTTCTTGTAGATCAGGTAAGTATTAATCAACACAAGAAGAGTTAGGCGAATTATTTTCAATGAATAGTTGAGCAGATGAATTTAGCCTCTTTTCCTCACTATGGAATATTGCCGAGCAGATAATGATCTCCTTTAACATATTCATTATTTTAATTTATTCTGAAAATGTACTCCATGAAAGCTTCTGTATACTTGGCACTTAACATTTCCTCTGTGTGTTGCCTGGCTATGAATGATCAAATAAGTCACATGGTGTTGATATTGTTGCCTGACTGGTTGAACACTTGAATACAGTATATCGAATTAATATATACTCATTTATGTTTAATTTTGTTACTACTTAGAAATTAATTTTCTTTTAAAAATCTACAACAGAAAGATCTTGTTTGTTTTATCATCCTTCAATAGACTAACAGTCTCTTTTGGTTCTGATTGTAGCTTGTATGTTTGTCTCACCAACCCCAGATGAAGGTAAGTGTAGAAAATGCTACAAAATATGGAAAATATTCTCTTCCCATATTATCTCCAAGTAAATTATTCCCATTTGTGTGATGTATCAGCTATATTTGTATAATGGTTTTGACCAGTCTTCTTTTTAATGCGGTAAGATCTTGTAGCTTACACCAGTGATATTATTAGCAGTGATCTGTATGCATTTTCTTTACAATCTATTTCTTGCTGTGGTGGTGTGGAATAGCTGTAGAGTGAACTAATACAAGCATTAATAGACTGTGTAACAGGTATTCCAAAACACAAAGCAAAAATAAATTGACTAATAAACATAAAATTAAATGTCTCATATGTAACCAGTCGACTGACTGAGCCTGTAGCTGGTTACAAAAACACAAAGGGTATCATTAAAAGCCATTTCAACTATTTGGTTTGAAACCAGCCTCAAAATACACCCAAAACCCTACCTGAATCTAACTAAATCAAATTTTTAAAAGTGAAAAATATGAGCAAAATTATGTTTTCAGAAGTTGGCATTTTTGATGGGCTTGTTACAAAACTCAGACCTCTACATTGATAAAATTGAAGTCAGGATCAAAACCATTCCTTAGGACACATAAATATTCTTAAACACACTTCCTACCATGCAGACCAATCTGTGAGACAATATTAATCATATGCTAAATTATGCTTAAAGTGTTGGTTTTTACATAGTTACAAAATAACACAGTGGAGGATCTTTGAGTTTCCCAGATATTCCAGGTGAATTATGTTCTCTTTCCCAATGAAGACATGTTCTGCATTCACTGGCAATCCTGCAATGGGTCTAAGATCCTGTTAAAACTTATTCTGTTCAGTGTCAAAAATTTCAGTCTGACAATGGCAGGAAAGGTTTCTGCACTCTGGGTTTCTCACAAACCTTTCCAAAAGGAGAGCTAAGAGCCTTGAACTTGAGTTTCCAGGGTTAGGTTCAGCTTGGAATTCTATAGACTATTTTTAAAGTACTATTTTTCCCCTTCTATGGGAAAGCCTTAAATGAATCCTTTGTGGTTCAGAGTGGGACAATTTCCTCCACTCTCTCTCTTAAATCCAAAATTTCCTATGAAATGGAAAGGTCAAATTTTGACCTTGTCACTTATAGACAGCTGACCTCTGTGCTATGCACATGAAACACAGTCAGTTCCTCTACACATAATGTCTCCGTTTAGGGCTCAGGGCAACCCCCACAGAGCAGAATTAGTTTCACCCCTCTTCCCCCTC
>VYZX01013463.1:0-29838 GCA_013401335.1 Brachypteracias leptosomus
AACCTTAAACCACAACAGTAATATTGAGAAGCAAAGCTGGAGAAACCAGAAAAGTCACCCAAGGGGTCTGAGAGACCTTTCTCATGATAGCTGCCCCTCCAGAGGCACTGTGGCTGTTCACAGACCTTGACAGGTTCAGCCCCTACAGCAGGTTCTGACCTTTTAACCGTACTTCTCCATACTCTTTAACACCATGGACCAAATGCTTACTGCCAGACGAGAGAACGTGGTATGTTGATGCTCTTCATGTAGAAGTCCTAAGTATTTGACCTGTTATAATGCATGAGATTTTTTTATGTTACTCTCTGCTAAAGATAGAGTCATTTCCTTATTGCTGTAGTTTCCAGCTCCAGAGATCAAGTTTAGCCATGCTGCTATAACTTCACTAACTTCAGTAAGCACTTCCTCCATACAACACTGTGGTCTGAGCATCCATTTAAGTCAGATATACAGTGTATGTTCTTCATCACTCAAAGACTAGAGTACTTGAAAGAGTACTGTCTTATTTTATCATTATTTTTGGTGAATGTGAAGAACAGTGAAAAACCTGGCTAAGACCAGTGAGTACCTTCTATGAGAAGGCAAAATTGTCTTCATGTTAATGTTCATCATTAAAGTAAATACTTTAGCCCTGCCCAGAGATGAGTAGCTGAATAAATCAGCAGAATAAAATAGCATCAGGAGAGCAGTTCCTTCTAGAGTGATTTTACTGGGTTCTGCTCTGCACAGGATGCACAATTTTTGTTGCCCTGAACATACTGCATTGTATTTCCAGCCAGAGTTTCATGAAATTAAAAAAAAAAAAGTTTAGAGTCTGCTGTTTGTATATATCAACATCCATATTCATCTATTTAAGCAAGGATATTCAGTGGGGATTTATAATTCACCAAGTAACCACTTGAATTACAACAAAGAGTTAATCCTACAAAGGTGGAAAAGGGACATATGAGAGGACCTATGGGTAGGATAAGGGATTCAAAGACCCTGATTCACAGGTTTGTATACTGTGGCATATGGAAAGACTGCTGCCAAGTTTTGGTGGACATCCATTAAAATCAGGCTTCCAGGCGGGCTTCCAGACTGTTCCCTTGCTAAACAATTAGCATGCTTAAGTCAAAGCTCTTAGATCCAAGTAGGTAACCAAGTAGGTAAGGTATAGACAGAAGAAAAGAATGACTGCATTGTGCAGCCAGGGGACTGGGAGGCAAGGCATCTCTTTCCCTGATCTCACCCAAATGCACTGGACAACTCCTGCAGGGCAGATAGGATGAAACTGCAGCTCAACTAGTTTAACTCTTCACTGCTGAGTGTCCGGTGTATACCTTTAAGTTACCAGGAAGAAAAGAAAAGAAAAAAAAGGAATAAACAGAGATTTGTTCCCAGCAAGCCAACTACCTAAGAGAAGGGAATGTATACCAGCAAGTAGTTACAAAGATTACACCAGGGAAGGTCACCTGCAAGGTTCTGCCTCCTATGATGCTGCCTTGCAGCCATGAACTCCATTGGGTCCTGCCTTTTGCGGTCTAAGGTTTGGGGGGGCGAGGAAGGGGGAAGGGACAGGTGCAACAGCTATTCCACTCCCCTTCCTGCTGCACTCTATTACAAAGGACACAGGGAACCCCCCTCATCCCTTTCTCTCTGGGGTTCCTGCTGGGACTGCACCTCCCTGCTTCAGCTCCATGTGCTTCGGGAGAATCCAGCAGCATCCAAGCCTCGGTTTTGTGTATATTTGTATATACATTTCCTTTTAATATCTCTGTATATTCCCCTTCCCTTAATACCTTTTTGTTCCCTGTTAAAATTGTAATCTTAACTTCCAACTTTGTCTAAGGTCCTTTTTTTCCCCTCCCCTGAGAGGGAAGAGGGAGAGGGAGAGAAGGGGAAAGCAAATTCTGCTCGTGGGACTTGCCCTGAGCCTTAAAAGGAGACACATGCTATTCACTCTACAAGCCTGATCTCATCATTACTTCAGATACCAGCTTGGACAGTTGGCTGACTTTTGTAACTTATTCCTAGGGACAGAAGAACTGGGCAGAACCAAGTGTTTCTGTGATACTTACAAAGCCATGGTGTTATGTTTATGCCAACACTTTTCATCTAGAAAATAAGCATATCACAGTGACAGTGGCCAACACATGCAGTCCTGTACAACACATGTCTTGCTGTACAATAATACAGTGTGTCTTGGGAACCACTGCCTCTCCCCAGTCATCAGCATCTTGTCTCAGGGGATAAGGGAACATGATTATGTGATTCTATGCTTCTATAACTGACACCTTTCACTAAGTCTGGAGCTTAAAAGGAGCAGAGTAGTCATAGGGTGCTCACTGGTACAGTGGGAAGATGCCACCTCTGTAGAAAGGAAGAGATAATGGCTAAGCATCAGTGTTGTGTTTCCAGCTCTGCTGGAGACAGCACCTTATGTGGAGGCTAGATCTTGACTCTCTTAGTGGCTTTCAATGGGTGCCACAGGATCTGGGAGCCAGTCAAGACACCTCTGGTAGACTCAGAGAAGCACTGGAGGCCTACAGTTCCTGCTGAGCTTGAGCTGCAACTATGCATTTTTTCCTGTTCTTCAAGCACAGTCATATAAACAGTAACTTGGACTCATTTGTTGGCCATATTTTTCAGAGGCTTACACAAAAGGATTCTTTTGGGGATATTATGCTGTATTTCTGTATTATGCTCTATGGTATGTGTCTCACTAACAGAAGAGTTTCAGGGTAGATCTTCTTCACATGGCCAATAAAACTGGAAAAACCAACTACTCTTTCTTCTGTTCACTCTGTTCCCCTGTACTACTATGGGAGAAAAGACTTTTGAGATTATCTAGAAATCCTTGGTTGAAACATGTAAACTTAAAATTACCAGAGCTGAAAAAATGCCCAAGTTAGACCTTCACAACTGAACCTCTGTGACACTATCCATGGAACTCATCCCAAACAGGATCTGAAAAACCTGAACAGATTGTACTTTGAAATACAGCAATAAAACCAGGTGTTTGAGCCAGCAACTAAATCTGCAGGGATGTTAGTGGGAGATCTGTCCCAGCAATCTAACCTAGGATCAGGGTCTGAGAACAGAGTTTGATCTTTTCCAACAAGTGTTCTTCCTCAGGCAGTCTTGAATTTTGCAGGCTCCCAGTTTAAATGTAAAGAAAGCAGTATTTTTCCATTTGGTTGTTACGCTGAAAAATTGTGTCATGTAACCATGACATTATATCACCAAGTGTTGAAAAAAACCTTATTTGTGCAAAATGAACTGTTAAAAATTATATCTACACTTCGATTACCTTTTTAGTATTAAGTGCATGGAAATTCCTATGCTTTTTAAGCAGGTGGGGTTTTTTATTTTGTTGATGTAGACTTGGAATGATTACTTAAAAGACTTTTAGTTTATACATTTTACAAGCTGACAAGTGATAGCAAATGTAATATTCAGGTAGCATATACTTTGCCCTTCTTGCCTGGTAGAATGTTGCGGATAAGTAACAATTACAGAGATTCAAAAATTACAGTTCAATATTTGCATTTCAGAGGCATGTACACTTTCTTTCCAGGACCTGCTGTCTGTGTGTTAAGTGCTTTGTCACCGTATAAAAAACTGCCAAGGTATTCTCACAAGAGCTGGGCTCACACTGAAATCCTGACGATATTTATACTCCCACAAGAGGGCACTAGGTGAGCATGGCATGGGAAAATAACTCCCTTCGCATTGGATTTTAATTATCATCAACCTTATAGTTCAATTTTGCTTATTAATCATAGGGAAATCCGTACAAATTGTCAGAGTAATTTAATACGTATCAAACTAATCCCATTTTACAGCTACTATACAAAGACTTTTTTTTTAGCCAATTTGTACTCATAATTACCTAGTTTAAACATAAGCTCATGCCTTCTGGTATCTTTCACCTTGTATCCTGAGATGTGAAGTGCTTTCTATCACAGCCTTAAATAAATATTCTAGGATGCTGTCCCAACAAAGGAAATTCATGTAGGCAAAATGAAGCACTTTCTGAAGCAAAGAAAACAAAAGATTGACTGTCTAACTAGAAATCAGCCTAGTAATTCCCCATGTGGTACTCTTCCCTGCCTGAAGCTCTGTGCCTGCTACTGCAGTTCCTCCTGACCATCTCCTGCAGCAGCCAGGACCAGCCTCAGTCATCCCCTTCACACTGCTTCAGCCCTAAACATCATGGAACACCAAGGTAGAAAGCATCTCTGCTGGTGGAGTGTCACTGCCTTGAGAGTGATCTCAGCGTGACTTGATGGATCTTACCCTCCATCCACCCAGCCAGCACGAAACTTCTGCAGCTGTGAGACTTTTGCACAAAGAACATTTTTTTCAAAGCAAAAGTGGGATCTAAAGCTGCCTTTCCCACATGGGAACTCTTACTTCAGTAAAAAAAAGGCCCTTGTGAAGAGGTTTCATTCCCGTTGTCTTTTTGGCTGTCATTTGAACATACAAGAAACAACTTTCAAAATAAAATACCTGGAAATTTATCATCAGCATGTGTCTTATTTTCAAAATAATTACAAATCTGGAATTTTATGTGCTGGGAGAAAAGTCTGTTTCAAAGAAGTCACGTGATTTTGGATGCTTACTGTTCTCAAACAGCTGTGAACCGTGTCTACTTGAATGTCATCTGTTCACAAACAAAACTGTTTTCCTCTGTATAGAAGTGAGCTCTTTCAGCAATGTTTAATCAACCAGCACTGACCTTTCTTCTCAAATGCCACAAATTCGTTTTCAATAAATGTTTAACTACTGATTTCTAAAGGGAAAGGTTCACAACATGTAGAACCTACTTTTAATCTTACACTGATTTTATAGTTACTACACAGCATGGTTGTGTGTGTGTTTTAGAAGGCTAATTTTTTTCCTCTGTATTCCAAATGAGTTGTGAAACCTGTGTTGTCCTCTTTTTCATTTTGCTTCTGGCATCTCTCTGTATTATCCTAAGATGTGTGAAAAGACTGACAAAGAGGAAAAAGAAATCAAACCTGTAGTATAACATTGGCTGTGCTGGTGACCTTTTCTCTTAACAAATGCATGTTTGAGAACTGATCAAAATAATCTCAGAATATACCTATACTGCAGTCTCTGTCTAGTACAGGTAAACTTTGCTGGATAGCTTGGCTAGACAGTCTGTTGTCACAGCATGGAGCTTACTGCAGGTTGAAGATTCTGCCTGAAAAGTTGGGTAACTATGGGGCAATTTATGTCACTAAGCTTTATGTTCTCACAACTTATCTTTCCTTGGACATTAGATCTTAATTATTTAATGTCAAGTCAACTTTCTACACTATAGTAGAATCCCAGAAATGACCAATGTATGCACATATTCTGAGACAGGGAGTGTGGAAATGGGTTAATCTACAGTATATTGAGTTGCCTTGACTGAAAAAGATTGTCAACATGCTGTATCTGCTAAAAGTAATTACACTACTTCCCCACAGTGGAAAATGCACATCTGGATGGACCAATGCAAAACCAGCATCCTTTCAAACAATTGCTTTTTCAGTTCATGGCTTGCTTGTTTTTATCCTGCTTCCATGGTAGGAAGGGTGGAGTAAAACTCTTGTCCCACTCACCTCATCAATTCCAAAAGGGCATGGTTTTCAGCTCAGAACCCCAGGAGAGTATGCATTAGCCCTGTAAGGTGAAAGAAGTTTATTATTTGCACGCATGGATACAAAAGTCTTGGATTGTGACCATTTTAAACTGCTTTTGGCTATTTTGCCCTAAAGTACAACTCTTTCAATGGGTTACTTATGTTATGGTATTCAGATTTAAGCTAAATTGTTCCAAATCTGCAGCTCCGGGGTTTATTACCATAACTCATATATTTCCAGGCTGTTCTAGTCTACTCGCTTCTACCCAGTTTAAGTGCACTCATTCCAAATGCTATTGAATCTTTGCTATTAATTGTTCTCAACTACTCTGACTGAAGTAGCTGCTATAAGTGGTTAAAGCATTGTTTACCCTTAAAGAAATAGCTAATTTCAATGTTTTGTAAATTTTCCAAAATCCACCTGCCACTCCAAGAACGTTTTTATGATGCTGAGCTGGTAACCACTTGCCAAAGACTGAAATATCCTGTTCAGAACAGCATTACAGCTACTCATAACTAACATCTGAGCATGGCTAAATTAGGCCAAGGTTGTGTGCACTCGCAGAAGAAGACATTTACAGGTACTTTTGAAGTATGTAATGCATAGATACACAATGTGCTTCACATGAAGAAAGAACATACACATACAAAGAAATGCACATTTTAAAAGATATTTGCCCTGCATTTGGCATCACCTGGAATTATTTCAGTCTGTGGCTTCAATTTTAGGATTTGAGACTGTGCTTATCTAACTCATGGATGTGTTCTACCAAAAATAATAAACATTTCTTGGATTTATCTCCTTAGATAATGCTAACATAAAATGATGGGTAGTACAACAAATCTACACTGTATAAAGTAGATCATCCATATCCAGATTTGTATTTGTCAAATAATGTGTGAGAGGCTGTATCTAGGGTCAAGTGTTCAGTGAACTTGGTTTCACTTACTAGTACCTGGATTTTTCTGATCAAACATTAGCAATAAAACATATTGCTTGATTTTGCTGGACAATCAGAAAGGCTGGAGTCAAAAGCAGTGAGATTCAGGAGGGTCTACATTCCTAGGTGTGTTTTGCAGCACTATTTCTTGCTTTTGGAGTGGGACTTGACCTACATTTTTCTTATGAACATGTTTGCAGAGTTTGTTACAAAGGCTTGTTGGGCTGAGCTGCCAGTGGCTGTTTCCTTGCAGATTTTTTATGCTGCTGGATACATTGGTGCATTTGTGGTTAGAGTAATCTCTTCAAACAGAAGAAGTTAATACTTGACGGAACTGGTTTCTAAATGTGTATTTTTCCTGTACAGCTCCATCAGAATAAGAGTGTTCCTGTGAGGCAGAAGGCACTAACCTTGCTCTGTAGGTTGTGTGCAGTTCACCATAACCCGTATGCCACACTTGGAGTTTTGCAATCAAGCAGTGAAATGAAGCGGACTTCCCAGTTTTTGAGGGTGCTTTCAGGAGCATGAGCATTGAAGCACAAAATTTGCAAACCCCAAGAGCTACCAGGACCCGTGTCTCTGTTCATATTCTGTGCCATTCACATGCTGGGTGCCTCAAGTACCATTTCGCTCTCAGTGCATGGGAATGAGACATGCTTTGGTGAAAAAAAAGGGATGCTTGCGGGGCTTCCCCGGCGCAGTTATTTTAGGGAGAGTGGGGGGAAGGTGGGATGAAGGCCCCTCTCCTCATGCTCATGCTCATGCTCATGCTCATCCCCACCTTCCTCCAGCCCGGAGGGATGCGGGGGTGGCGGGGCGGGTGGAGGTGGTGAGAGCCCGGGGTAAGGGAGAGGGTGAGGGGTAGTCCCCGCCCCGAGCTCGGACCGGCCCCTGCCCCGGCCCGGCCCCGCCCCTCCGGGGGTAGTGGCGACGGCGGCAGCGACTGCGGCTTCAGTCTGCCGGCGCCGCCACCATGACGGACCGCTCCGCCTTCGACACCAATGTCATCACCATGACCCGCTTCGTGATGGAGGAAGGCAGGCGGGCGAAAGGCACCGGGGAGTTCACACAGCTCCTCAACTCGCTCTGCACGGCAATCAAAGCCATCTCCACTGCCGTCCGGAAAGCGGGCATCGCCAACCTGTGAGTCCCGGTCTCGGCGGCGGCATCCCGCACCTTCCTCATCCCTGCGGGTTCGGGGAATGCTGCGGCCTCGGGGGAGTGGGAGGTGTCACCCGAAAGGCGTGTGAATGGGGTTGTATCCACCCGCCCCCTTACACAGAGGTGTAGGTAGCTGTTTAGCATCTTAGAGTCTTGATTTTCTCAAGTGAAATGGGTCTTAGGACTTTTTAATAATATAAGGCGTGCCCTCTCTGACAGGTGTCTGCTGCTGTTAGAGCTTTGTGCAAATCTTCAGCAGGTTTGAATGCTTTGAACCAGAAAACCAAATAAACTGACTGAAAGACAAAGCCTGTCAAAATATGCCTGGATTATTGTTCATTTTAGTCAGTAGCTTAATATCAAAGCAAAATTTTATGCTATGAGGTATTTAATCAAATTCAGTGGTTTGGTTTTTTTTTCATATTGTGTCATAGCAACCTGAGTTTCTCTATGAAGTTTTGGATGTTGAAGGCTTTTAGAAAGAACAGTGGTTAGGAACACAGTGCTCTTGAAATGTTATATAACTGAAACTAGTTGTAGGTAACTAATCCCCCTAAGTATTGTACGTATTATTGATAAGCCAAATTGTATACTGATCAGGGCTTTAGATATGGGCTGCTTCATTACTTAATGGAAAATGTAGTAGAAAGAAAATTAACTTGCCTCTACAAACCACATAGTAGAAAATATAATAAGCAAAAGGTCTCTGGCAATACAGGGTAACATTACAAAATGTATTAGAGAGCTGAAAAAGTTGATGTCTGAAGTTAATAATGCAGAAGCTACTGCAAGAGAGAATTAAAATCCTCCACTTCATGTATGCTTGAACTATTTTTCTCTGGTTTGACTTCAGACTTTATGTGACAGTTTTTCATCACTATGTGCTAGCCCTTTCATGTGCCTCCTATGTAAAGACCAGGTTTCCCATATGTGACATGTTTTGTAGCAGTCTAAGATCCCATTCCTTATGTGTCCTACATATGTGTCTGTTGACAGCTGCCCACAGGTTCCATACCTGTGCTGATAGCCTTGCCTTATGATCCTCTACAGTGGATTTGACTCTCCACCGCTGCTGGGGCAGCCACCTTTGGACCCGCGAGCTACCTTGAGCAGTACATGTCCCACTGTGGAACTGCATTTCATAACTGGTGGTAGGATTTTGCTTGGCTATCAGGGAATGTGAACAAGTAGGAATTGCTGGCACCCATTTCTCTGAGTCATCTTCAGGCTCAGCTGTATGCCCAGTGCTGCCCAGCTGCTGAGGTGCAGGACAGCTAGGGAAGCCACTATCCCTTCCCAGCTGCAGGCTCAGCGCAGGGCACTCTGCCACCCCCTCCCAGGAGTCCCCAACAGACGAGGTGTGAGAGCTGTAGCTGCTGGCCATATGGAGCTTCTACTCTGAGGATGAGGACTTGTACCTTCACACACAAGCGTGGTGTTCAAAGTACATTTTCTTCTAAAAGCACTTTCATACTTGCAGAAAAATGTTCAAGCCACTGTAGCAGAAAACCAGAGAAAGATAGAGAATTATGCCAAGTCTTTTTCATTGCCACATGCATTAAATTGAAGAAATGCAAGGAAGAAACATTTGTAAAGTAGCACGTTCAGTTTTATAACAAAAAGCCTGAAATACCAGTATTCAGCCTAACCAATGAATCATAGCTGAAGTACATAAGAGACATTTGAATGTGTTCGAGCTGGCCATTGTTTTTCTCTTCCAAGAGCTAAACTTCCCCTCTTTCTGTTTTGCATGCTTTCGAAATCACCTATCACAAGGTCTCCTGGTACTTCCTGATTCCAGATTGAGCAGATTGAATAGCTCCCAGGGGTTTATGTTTTGTATTTGTATTTCTCAGTTCTATTCCCAAAGAAATGTTTGCTACTTAAAATCAAAACTGAAAATATTGAAGCTTAAAAATGTTGATTTATCTGTGAGCAAAGTGTTTCTACTGCAATTTGTACATCATATTGCTAGCCAGGAATGGATTACGTAAAAAAATTGTAGTGTAACTATTGTAATCAGATCATTACTTTTGAAGTTTTCTGATGAAGTATTAGCTTTTAGGGTATGCAGCTGTAATACCAGAGCCTAGGATTCAGGTGCAATATTTAGGTCTTAAGAGCTCTTTAAATAACACAGTCGTAGTTCAGCCTTCACAGTCTTCTCTGGCTGTATTTGCCTATAGTTTAAAAGCTATTGAAAGGTGATTCCTTGTTCTGTGTTCCTCATATTCTATGTCTTCTAGATTTGCCACCACATTCAATAGTAGCAGGTCTCATCAAGAATCTACTGGATAATCAATAAAAAACAGGCTTAGAGAACGGAGATATCATCCAAAAGTGCTGTTTGTTTTACAAGATGTTTTGCAAGCATAGGGTTGCCACAGACAGGTTGGTTTGGAAGATGTAGTGGCCCTGTTCTCATGAAATGCTCTCTCTTGCTGTTGCTTTAGCTATGGAATTGCTGGTTCTACCAATGTGACAGGAGATCAAGTAAAGAAGTTGGACATCCTTTCCAATGACCTGGTGATTAACATGCTCAAGTCATCCTTCAGTACATGTGTTATCGTGTCAGAAGAAAACAAAGATGCTGTGATAGTGGAGGCTGAAAAAAGGGTTAGTAACTTTAAAGGTTCTCCCTACTTGATTTCACATTGGCCTTTACAGATATATTGCTTCAGATTTGAGAAACTGAAGCTGAGCTATAAATTTCAGAAAAAGTGTACTTTTCTGTACTGGCAAATGAATGCAGGGGAGGGGGCAGGACTTACAAAGAGACTGTAAGTCAACATTTGTCCTTTCTCTTATTTTCGTTCTCAAGACTAATGTTTGTTGATTTTATTATTTTTTTTACTGTATTGTTCCTCCCCACCTTCTTTTTTTTCTCACCTCTTTCTAATTGTGAAGGAAACTTATTTGTTGCTTAACCCATCTAACCTCTGGAACTATGCTCTGAGTTAGTAAGCCCTTTTGCAAAGTAGCTTTGGCAATATGACACTGAGGATCTGATCTGTGCAGGTCAAATCCTGAGTTCTTTAATTCATGCAAATTGTCCTTGAAGCCCATGAAAGATTCGGCAACAATGAAACAAAATTGATTTTTACTTATTTGTTGTTTATTATTATTCACAAGTCTATGTGCACTTGTTGAGTGACAGTTCATTTTTCCTAGCTAATAATTTGGTGTAATCATGTAAAAATCTGAGTAAAATTTTAATGAAAACAAACAACTAAAACATAATCTAAAAAGTATAATAATGTTTGGTTTGTTGAAGCAGTTCTCTCTTTCCTTGTTGAGAAATCTTTAAAATTCTTTTTGTAGACATTGGATGAACAAAGATTGCTTTAGATCTCGACAAATACGATTTTAGATCCTCAAAGATCACTGAGGGAGGCTCAGTGTTAATGCTTTTCTAAACTAAATGTGAGCTAATATGGTGTCTTTATCAGAATTCCAGCCCAGAATTCCTACCTTCAGAGTAGAACATTGCTGGACTTAAATTTAGGTTTCTGGCATGCAGGTTGAGATCAAATGAAAAGTGAATAAAAACTTTACTGTTGTTACACATGATTATTGAAATAACTGTGGATAAAATAAAGGGAAAACAAGCAATTTAAGAGGTACAGTTGATTTCCCTGTACTAACAATTCCCTGTATCCACAGGAATCCTTAATACAGCAACACACAGGGACTGTTCCATTCTCTTCTTGGGAGGAAAAACTCTCAAAAACCAGAATAAGACTACAAATGGGCTATGGTAATTTCTTACCATCTGTCCATTCAGAGTGCAGATAGAGCAAAACGTATAGTTTATGAATGTCAGGTGTTAAAGGCCTTTTTAATGTCTCTAATATTAGCTCTGCATGAAAAAGGCTGATCATCTTCATTTGTCTTTTTTCTTATAATTCAGAAAGCCATTTTGTTAGAGGTGAGAAAGTGTAGCATAAATGCTAGATATTACAGGATAGCTTATCAAAATAGATCAGAATTTTCATTCTGGTCCAAAGAATTTCTAACATTTGAATTCAGTTCATTCATAATCTATAAAAGCATTTTAGTTTATATTGCCTTGAAAATCTCTGAGAAAATTTACCTACTGAGGTATTTTTGTTTGGGGGAAGTGGGTAAATAATGTCACTAATCTAGTTGTTCCTTCTTTCATATTTTCTAGGGTAAATACATAGTCTGCATAGACCCTCTAGATGGCTCATCAAACATCGACTGCCTTGTTTCCATTGGGACCATCTTTGCCATCTATAGAAAGGTAGACTGCTTTCATGTAGGATAGGAAATATTATTACTATGCACCTTTTGATGAAATATAATTGCATGTGAAGACTTAATAAAATCTAACTAAATTTGTTCGTGAAAGAGGCTTTCAGGACCAGTTTTAAGTTAAATCAGCTGTTTCAGACACTTGTGTAAAACATTTTTGAGAGATTTGCATTAGTCTCTTTGAAGATGAGGTACCTATACGTATATGGAAGCCTGATTGATATTTATTAGCTATCTAAAGGAACTATCCCTTACAAACAAATTAGGTCTTAGATTTTATGAATATTTGTGTTGAGACAAAATACTACACAGTTGTCATCTACCTGGGGAATGTGCTTTCAGGTTTTCTTGTTCTCTGTACTAGTAGTACTATTAGCCTAAGGACAGACTTCAAACACAAACCAGAGCTAAAACATGGCATGTGCATTTGAAGTGTCTAATTCAGTCTGAAAGGCAGAAACGTTGTCTGAAGGAGCTTGAAATACCAGACTTACAAGTCACAAGATGGCGGAAAAATAAGTCAGATAAAACACACCCAGCTGTTCATTTTAATCTTTTGTATGCTGTCTGTCATACATCCCAAAGTAACTATTTTCAATTTCATTTTTGTATGAAGCAAAAGAAAGCAAAAAAAATCCCAAGTACTTTTGATCAGCTGTGAATTCTGTGAGTCATGTTTCATTGCTTGCTTTTCAACTGTGCCTCAGAGGTTTCCTCCAAGCTGTGTTCATCATCACTTACAAGGAGGTACACAGCTTCATATTAGCTCCTTAATCTTTTCCGGCTTCCTGCATTCCAACTAGGCTTATACAAGAGCACTTCAGATCAATGTGTTTGTCTTCTCCATATAATTTGTATAGTGCATCCAGTAGGAATCTCAGTTGTGGATCAAAGAAGAATTTGTGCCATCTCTTGCATGGTTATGGAGTAAAAAATCATCTCTATTCCAGAGAGTCCAATTATGTACCAACTATAGAAATGAAGTAAAGTTGACTATGCTCCTTTTTATTCTAGGTGTCCCCTGATGAGCCTTCTGGGAAAGATGCTTTGCAACCTGGCCGTAACCTTGTGGCAGCTGGTTATGCTCTCTATGGGAGTGCCACAATGCTGGTACTGGCCACTTCTGCTGGAGGTGTCAACTGTTTCATGCTGGATCCGGTGAGAATGTCTTCTATTTCTTTGTTTCTTTATTAGGGATAGCAAGGTACTCTCCATAAGAACTGTTTGTTCCGAAAAAAAACCAAACAAAGGACCAATTTTCAAGCTAACATGGAGAAATGAAGTACACTTAATAACACATCAGCAATAATGTCAAGACATGTTTGTGTTCTGCAGGCCTGCTGCAGCAGTGCTGTGTGTGATTCAACAGTGTGAAGACAGCTGAGCCAGTCGAGCAGATACACTGCATGTGCCAAATTATGTCATATTTAAAATGTGCCGTTTTCTGCAATGCTGAATGCCCTTTAGGACTCATTTGTCTTTTCCTTAATGCTAGGACCGTAGTAAAACAAAGAAGCAGAAATATTTAACCTTCTTCTGTGTTTTCAGATCCCACCATGATGTGTAAAAGAGTAAGTGATATGTGTGGGTGTGTTTGACATTCTAGCATGCACTAACCATATGAGTTTAAAAATAAAAGTTGCATTGATCATAGCATAAAGTAGTTTGCTTTTAGTGACCCATTTTTTTATAAACAGTTACTCAGGTTGTGCCACCTGCCAGTACTAAATTTTTAGAACCTGCGGTGATCAAGTAGCAACAAATATAACTTGGTGCTCCCTGTTAAGTAACAGCTTAAGTAGCTGCATGTATTTTTGTCTATATTCACAAAATAGATTTAACTTTGAGCATGCATGCATGTTATTTTATTTTTAGCACTAACTTGGAAATTTACTTCAGTGAAAACAAAACAGACCAGCCCTTGGTTACAGAGATTGCCTTGCTTGATTCCAGGCTTCCATACAGCCCAAGCTAAGACAAATTGGAATAATCTATTAATATCTACAGCTATTTGAAGATGTCTATGCATTGTTTCAACTGGCACTCTCAGTTTCCAAGCTCCTCAGAGCTGTACTTTTGTTTCAAGTCTAGAAAAAGAGTAGAGAGCTAAATAAATTTACAGGCAACAGTATTTTTTAGTGTAGAAAAGTGATAGAGAGCTGGAAGTGATAGTATGAAGAAGCTTGCATGGCTCCAGGATTCATGCTCTGTCTTTGTTTTATGGAAACAAAAAACTTCACATCTAGACTGCAAATAAAACTTTTTTGTAGGTGTTTAGTTATTAAAGAACTGGCAGCAGTAGGAAATTTTTCCTAAATTATGTGTGTGATGGGCTTTTGCCTTTGTAAATAAATGAGCAATTAATGTTAACAAATTGTTTTTCCTTCTTATTGTTAGGCAATTGGAGAATTCATTTTGGTGGATAGGGATGTGAAAATCAAAAAGAAGGGAGATATCTACAGTCTTAATGAAGGCTACGCTAAATATTTTGATCCTGCAGTCACAGAGTATCTAAAAAAGAAGAAATTCCCTGAGGTAAAAGATCGTGTTTCTGAGAAACTCTCTGGTGACAAGCAACTCCCATAATTTCCAATTTTATGATCAATCACTGTCTCAGGCACTGTTCAGAGCTCCTTTTCCTTTCCTGTCTATTTAAGTGTATTTTAATGTAGGGCTGATAATAGGAGCAGCAGTTTCTGTGATCAGATATTTCACTATCATTCAGTCCCTCACTGCATCTCTTTTGTATTTTCTTTCCTTTCTTTCTTTTTTCTTTTTTTTTTAAATCTTCATTCCTGGCAGGGTGCCTGCATAATGGTGCTGGAGGCAAAACTGGGCATTTGTTAGTTAAGTAGAGAGGAATTCTCACCTGTTGATGAATAAATTTCATCAGTGTGTTAGATTGCTGCTTCCTCACTGCAGTGTCACAGTAGATGGAGAGCTGAATAGAGATGGCAGTGGGTCATTGCTCAGCGGTAACACAAGCTGGGTCCTATGTGGGCTTCTCACTTGAAAAGCTGGTGTAGTTTCAAGGTCTGCTTTGTGGTGGAGCAGCTTCCTGATGTCAGGAGGCCTGAAGCTGTAAGGAGTGCCCATAAAAACCATGTCTCTTCTCATACCTTACACCTGTCATCAGTGAAGTTATTATGTTGACAATGACGTGTAAACATTTACTGTTGGCAAGTGTTTGTGTCCCTTCTTGACTTCCTGATCTTGCTTTGAACAAAGACTGGTGTTTTCATCTGGCATATTGCCAGGCTTAATGTGTTGTTTATTCAGGTATTAAAATGTACAAGAAATAATATCAGTAGTCAACTATTAACTTTTTCTTGCCAAAAGAGTTGTAGAAGCTTGCAAAAATGGGTAGAAGAAGTAGGAAAGATCAATTCTGTTGCTCCTTGATATATTTTTCTGCTACAAAAGAAAAAGTCCCAACATCAATTCCTCGTATTCAATCCTTTTGCTACTAGAAATGCAGTATTTCACAAGGGTCAGAACACTACTACTCACCTATCCTGAAATCTTCTGTCAGTCCTTGTCCTTGGATTTCCCCAATTAGAAAATGAGGAGGAAACGGACATTTTCTCCAAAGCTACTTTGAATATTATCAGTGAATCACAATATGGAGGAGATAGATGTCAGGAGCACTAAGAAGGGAAGAAATAACCTGGTGTGCTTGGAAGTTACATTTATTTAATGTATTAATAATTTAATTTATTTAATTTCTGTAGGATGGCAGTTCACCATATGGTGGGAGGTACATAGGATCTATGGTGGCTGACGTGCATCGCACGCTGGTGTATGGAGGAATCTTTCTGTATCCTGCTAACTCCAAAAGTCCCAAAGGAAAGGTAAACCTGAATAAGCCAAATTATAGAAAATGTTGTATTATTTAGGTGTTTCACTATAACAGATAAATATTTTGATTGCATGATAAAACATATGTTTTATAGCTTGGTAGCTTGCATCTCTGGTGTGTGGCTACGGCCACCCCTTGCACACTGGCATGAGTGGCAGCAACCTGTTGTCAGATGGGTATTTTAGGGCTGCTGCTAACCTGTTTCGACTGCTCTGACTTCTCTTTATCTCTAAACATACTCAGATAATGGAACATACCAAAGGATATGCTGTTCAATCAGGCTTCTCTGTACCACCTTAGCCCAAACCAAGTGAAACATTACAAAGCAAAGCAAACAATCTATATTACCATGAGATGCCTATTACAAGCCAGTATGTAAGAAGCCTGAATGTAGTGTGGTCCTTACAAGAAGCTCTGTCAAAGAGGAAACCATCTGCATCTTGTACTTGGTAACTCTGCCTCTTCTGGAGGAACTATGCCTGGCTGCCTCTGCCAGGGTGACAGTCAGTCAGGGAAGATCACACATAGTCTGGCAAGGGGAATGTTTATTCAGCAAAGACCTTTCATCTGTTTTGTAATGGTCTGTAAATTATTGCTTCAGGTTGCAGATAAAATGCAGTTATTTATTACAGAAACCTAATGGCACACTCAGGGTCAGTGTTTTTCTGTCTTTTCACTCAGGCCTACATGGTCTGCTGCCTTGTTAAAGGTTGTGTCTTACATAGGAGCTTTATCTCTGTGTAAAGAGCACAATGCAAACATGACCTATGGAGAAAGCACTCTAATTAGGCAAATCCAGCAGTCACTGTGTTTTGTTTAAAAGAAAAATCCACACAATTTAATTCTTGACTCAAAGTTTATATAACATATAAAGTTGTTGTACGATGTGTTGCTTGGTTTTAAACCTAATGCCAAATGTATTTCCATTTCATGATTCTCAGCATTGCCAAGGCTGACCATTGCCATTTTTTATTTTTGTTTTCTAGCTGAGACTGCTCTATGAATGCAATCCTATGGCTTTTGTTATTGAGAAGGCTGGGGGAATAGCAACAACTGGGCATCAAGCAATACTAGATGTTGTGCCTGAGGATATCCACCAAAGAGTTCCTGTTGTCTTGGGATCCCCTGATGATGTGAAAGAGTACCTTGAGATAGTCAAGAAGCATTCAGCTAAGTAAAGAAACCTTGCTGGAGTCATTGTGCAGATGGGGATAAATGCCTTGCAGCTGAACCAAAGAATAAACTGCAGTACTTCAAGACTGAACTGTCTGACCTCTGTAGCAAAAGATCAAATGAGCCATATTTTCACAAGATTTTTTTAAAGGGAAATCTTGTGCAATTACATTGTACAATGAAAGGCATTAAAAGTAAAAGCAAGGGAAAAATATGTTAGTGTTTTTATTTATCATTTGTGGTTACACAAATGCCACTGTGCTACAAGGAAATACTCTGTTGCATTCAATAACTAGGGGAAGACCTAATATTCTCAGACAAGCTACAGACTGTTGCCAGAATAACTGGCTCTGTCCTCTTCTAAAAATCTTGGCGGGACAACTCAGCAGCCTCTTACATTGAGTGACCTTTCCGAGACCAGTCTAATGTGGACACCTTTACATGTTGTTTCAAGGCCCCAGAAGTTGCTCACTACACTTCAGTATAGTCTTATTCCAATCAGGAATTAACATTTGTGAAAGATGTATGTTAGTGTATGTTGATTCTGACACACACTATTAATATTGCCAGTTGTAGGCACTCTATCAGATCCAGTTACACAAGGTTGGAAAATGACATTTTGGAGGTGGATTTGAATTGGATAAGGAGCTGCTTGGTGGGCAGCTTGGTACCATTCTGCCATAATGACCTCACTATCTTTGTCACATAGCCTGCTTGCTTGATGAAAAAATGAACCTGTGTGCTGCTAGCAACCCTTGCCAGGTATTCTTTGTGTTATTTTGGGAGTGTGCATTAGCATGGACAAGGATTCTGCTGCACAAGCAGAATTAAGTTGTGAAGATCCCCACAAAGCATACTGACATTTAATATGCTGATTCAGAGCATGCTGTTGAGGACATGATGTTAGTGCTTGGGCGGTAGATGGGCTGTCTGCCTTTCTGGGAATGGTTTATGGCTGTGGCTCACGAGCTTTTTGAGTCAGCCCAAATCTGCAAATCTTTGACATTTCTCACTGCCCACATACCTTTGCCAAACTCAAACTAGGAAACAGGTGGATATCACTGTTGGGTAGACTGCCACTGAACATGTATGCAAGCCATGGTCTGGGAGCCCCTCTCTGTCGGTGCAGTGAGCTATAAACCTGCCTATCTGAGGATTTTGCATGTCTCAGTGCAGATAGCCTGTTAGAGCTTGGTTCCTCTTGTAAAACAAGAAGAAAAGAGCGTGGAGGAACCTAGAGGCCATGGTGTGAAGACATGCTATGTGAGGGCTCACAAACAAAAAAACCTCTGGATACCCTTGTTCTGGCACAGATTGCATTTGAGGCATTTGGAGGTGTACTGGCAAGCCTTAGATGGGTGTATATATGCGTCTGCTCTCCTAAGTCATAGGGGACAGACAAGGCATTTCTGGCAGGGACTGAATGGCCTAGTTTCTGCTGAAACTGCAGTTTCTCATGAGGCTTTATTAATGAATACAGGGCTTTTAGGGACCTGAGCCCTTAAAGGATTGAGACAGCCTTAGGAATCTCTGCTGAGCTATTCTGCTCGTGTACTTGTTTTTCATGCTGTGAAGGCTTAAGTCTGTCCCTGTGCAGGATCTGCCTCCTCTGTAGGCCAAATTCTGCTCTGGGAAACAAGCATACCATTGCTCACATACTTTGCCTGATATGCATTTGCAAAATGAGGCACCCCACACTGCCACAAACAGTGACTATGTGGCATGCTGTCCAATTTCTTATTAATTCCCCTCTGGGAGAATGCTCAAACCCACGTCTCAGCAAGGTGCCTTTGTTGCCAGTCTAGGGGCCAACCTGGAAGGGGAGGTTTTACTGCCCCAACCTGTGAGTGCTGTGCCATGATGTGGGAGAGAACTTCATGTGATCAGATAGTGAGTGGGACAGCTGTGTACTAGGGGACTCCTGTGGCCTGGACTTTTCTTCACAGTCTGCTCTTTCTTTTGCTAGGATCAATATTGCTTCCTCTGCCTCTTCACATGAGCAGTCGACCACTGGGATATGGCCATGCTCTCACTTTTGTGAGAGAAAAATAATGCAATCCTTGCATCTGTTTTGTCTTTTTATTGTGATTTCAAAAGAAACACCAAGTCTCTCTCAGTTTTGATGAGTGAAGGTGCTAGGAGTGGCTGGAGATTCTTACCTCACACGCTGAAACACTTTCCAGAGGAATTGCATACTTCTATCCCGAGCATTTCCTTACTTGCTGGCTCTGTAACATACTCCATCGGACTTTAAAGGGCTCCAAGCCCACTAAATCAGCTACAGCAGGAAGCATGCCGAGAAGGACTCTAAACCTTTACATTTTTTATTTGACCTATCCCCAGAGCCATAGCTGGGTGCAATTTTTTATTTAATGCACTAAGCAGAGGATAGTTGGAAGCCCTTGCAGCTTTTTTTCTGGGTTTCCATATATCAGTTTGAACTATAGTGCCTCACTAGTCTGTTGGCAGAATTTGACAGATAGTATCCACAGCAGCCATTTTTGTCTACTTATAGTAATTCCTTGGCTGTACCCTACCCTTAACCTCCTCAGGAATTCCTAGGCTGTCTATATCTATTTTTAAGACACCACACTGGCAGCAGGTAAAGGTTACAGAAGGACAGGCAATACTGCCA
Source organism: Brachypteracias leptosomus (assembly GCA_013401335.1). NCBI lineage: Eukaryota > Metazoa > Chordata > Aves > Coraciiformes > Brachypteraciidae > Brachypteracias > Brachypteracias leptosomus. The sequence continues at coordinate 19,662 of VYZX01013463.1, forward strand.
GTGTTTGCTAGGTCAGTTCCCAGTGTTTTGGTTTTGCCTGTAGGCTGACGTTTTTCACAGAGTGAGGTGTTTTTTTCTGTCTGTAATACGTAAGACCACATTTGAACAGTATCCCCATGTAGCCACCACCAGGAAGAACAATTCCATAATCTCCTGCCACAGCTCCCTTTCCAGAGCTCACCCTGCATGTCAGTGTGGAGCAGGAGGGTGGGTTTGTCACAGTGTCTGCCTCCACCCCTCGGATGCAGTGCTACCCACATATCTGCTCAGAGGCTGAACTGTAGCATTTAATGAAAGGTCACTGGCTCCGGTTTCAGCCGGCACCATCCAAGCAACTAACATTTCAAATCAGCTAGAAAAGGTGTCACCTTTAAGGCACGGGGCTAGCCTATATGCCAGTAGAAGTGTGAATCATCCCTGATAGCTCTTGTGTAATCTTTGTATTAAAGGGTAATTCTCTCACAGATATGAGGTGTTTATTTTTTTAACCTTGCTATTCCAACCCATGTTACCGAGTGGTTCTCAGGCTTATAAAAAATCAAAGAATCATCAAACATTTTTGAAACAATCTGATTTCTCCTCCCCCCCTGTCCCCTGTCTCCTCTCCTCCATTAAATGGTAATTATTTACATAGCTTAACCCTTCAATTTAATCATTCAGTGGGATCACAGTATTTACTAAAACAAGGTAAAGTTTTCATGCAACCCAGTCCTGTGCCTTTATCCAAATTTTATTCTTTCATTCCCCTGCTCCACTGTTAGCTGCAATATTTCTAGAAAGCTTGGATGTAGAGTCTGTGTTCTTTACATATTAGTGTAAGTTCTTGCTGAAGTAGTGTTATTTGAGCAGCAGCTCAAAGCATTGTGCTTTGTACATGCTAAGAAGTATCCAGTACCTGTAAAAAGCACTTGGGGATTTTTCAGTTAAAAAAAAAAAAAAAGAAAGAGTCAAATAATGGACTTATTAGCCCTGAAAACACCCTTTGAACCACTAAATCCAAAACAAACTTTCTGTTGGGAGATAATCTGAACTTTGTCTTCTTGACCAGTGTAAAATATCACTTGGAATCAATAGTAAAGAAGATATGCATGTGATGTTTTGACAAATGTTAGAAGTCATAGGCCAACACCCCCATTTCTTATTTGCTAAATTGATTTGGTATCCCAATGGTATTCTAGCTACACAGCAGAGAGATTTTGCATTAAAAGCATTTTAGTGCTGGTCAGGATGATGACTGCCATGATGGCAAAATAATGTGCAGAATGCAATGGCTGTACTTTAAGGCAACAGATCTGTTTGCATGTATAATGTGAAACCCGTGCCCTTCTTTTATTAATAGCAACCTGTGCTATGCAGAGGTCTGTATATGTTATAGTTTGGTTCTGTACAAAGTCTATTTGAAGAAAGAAAATCTAATCTGGCAAAAAGTGCTCTGGAATATTTGTTCTGTGATATGAATGATACTGTACGCTTTTAGCTAGATCATAGTGATAGAAAAGAGAAAAAAAAATCTTCAAGATCACCTTCTTCTTCCACCATTGACTCAGGACCAAATAAAAAATCTGCCTGTTGCTCTACCTAGGCAAATCTGCTCACCAGTGCCTCCTCCTTAGAAAGAGTCTTCAAAAACATCCTCAAAGCTAAACACATGGGATGCAAGCAGCACTGAGGTGTGTCTTTCTACTTGTTTCTAGTGTTCAGTGCTGTCAGTCTCTAAGAGCTTTGCATGAGACCGGTTTCAAAGAAGAAAACTTCAGCATTCAAATCCCTTTACAGCTCTCCAAGTAACGAGTTGTTCATAGGTGAAGAGATGCTTTTAGGAAAACCCAAAGAAATGCCAAAGATTGAAAAAGGAATGCAAAGGGTTAAATGAAACTCAAAGAAAATTTTCCTCCTTAACTGCAGATTTTCTTGATTTGATTGTGAACTTTCTGCTTAAAAAAAGAGAGTACTGCTAAGAAGTGAAATGAACTCTACAACATATAATTGTTCTTACTGCCTTATCTGAGTGGGAAGATAGTGATGTAATTAAAATCTGCAATTCCAGTGTTCCGGATAACTTGTATCTAGTTCACTGACATTTCTGTCTACCTCCACATTAGCATCATGTGATCCAACCTATATTTACATAGTGCACTACAATACCAAAGGCAACACCAAATTTCACTTATGAGTTATAACACAGACATGCTTGAATCGGTTAAGTTTCATTTGTAAAATACTGAAGATATAATTACTTTGTAACCACAGCTCACCATTACTTCTCATTCATCCAAGCCCTATAATATTACAAGTAGCTCAAGACTAGGAACGAAGCAATTAAAATGGGATTGCAGCAGATCAACTAGCAAAATAAAACATCTTTAATAAATGCATGCCTAGATGCACCTGGCACCTCCTGCTGGTTCCCCTGGATGTGCCATAGACCTCCAAAACCCACCTGTATGGAGGAGGCCAAAAGAGAGTGTGCAGAGATTAAGGCGATATGGGAAGGGAACTTCACTGTTTGGAATCACATTGCAGTGGGTGCTCTGCTGCAGAGCACTATGGTGTGCATGGTTACTGATACCCTGGCCTTCATTTCTGGAACCTTGCAAATTGTGTGCTTTGCCTTGGCTACACGGAGCTTGTTGCTGAATGGCAGCTGCAGGAAAGCAGTTTCCAGCAAAGCGGCCAGTGAGAGTTTTGCATTATAAGCAGCCTAATGCATGATTAGAATGTGTCACTAGATCTACACATCACTAATTTCAGTGCATGGGGAGGGCAGCCGAGCCATGGGTGCTCAGCTGTAGTCCTGTTTCAAGATACTTTCTTGCACCCTGGGGGCACCACGGAGCCAGTCTGGGGCATGGTTATTCTGGGCACTTAATCACATGATCTCAGAAACATCGTAGTACACTCTGACCAGCAACACAGCCAACAGCTTCGCCTCAAAATAAAACAGCTACCAAAGACCTCAACACAGCAAGACAGTGTCTCACCAAGCTGAGAAGGGATTCTGGAACCCAGCAAAAATGACGGACAAAACTCCCTTCGAAACAGATATGCTGACGCTCACACGATTCGTGATGGAGAAGGGACGCCGCATGAAAGGAGCGACAGGGGAGCTGACCCAGCTGCTCAACTCCATGCTGACTGCCATAAAGGCCATTTCCTCTGCAGTCAGAAAGGCAGGCCTTGCCCACATGTGAGTCCTACCTCGCAATACGGGAAGGAAGAGGAGATAGAGAGAGACAACTGCTTGGACAGGAAGGCTGGGGAGTGGGCAGGGATCCATAAATAAATTTGAAATGTCTTTTTTAAGTTGAGTGACTGTAGGCATGAGGTCAAAGCCTGAATATCAAGAGTGGGAAGTAGGAGATCTCTCTTTCTGGAGCATTTTAATATTGTGTGCAAGACAGACGTTTAAACTAGCTGCTGTTCTATAATATTTTACTCTAAAAATGTAAGTCAGAACTTCAATGCACTGCTCACCTCATTATCCCTTGTGAATGTTGATGCTGATCTATTTCTAAATCTACTGTGAATTTGTAGAATATCACACTATCCTATTTCTAATGAAGTATATGACACTGTGATAGTTTCTGCTAACACCCAAGCCCTGTACTAAGCAGTGTAAATCAGGGCTTGGCTTATCTCGGGAAGCTGATGTTCGGCCTGACTGCAGTATAAGTAATGATCTAAAGCAACAGCCCTGCAAGAAGCATCATACATATGTATAAGAGCATTTCCCCTTCCTCCCTCAAGTAGTGTCAGGATTACAGGTGGGGAGTCTTGAAAGTCCCTATATGAAAAACCAACAAAACAATTTGGCATCCAGTGGTTTAACAAATGGAATAAAGAATTGCCTTAGCAAAGCCTGGAATGAACTGATCTGTTCCTCGCACGACCAGGTGAAATAGACTTCAGTGTCACCCTTTTAATGATGATCTACGTGAAGTAGTTCAGAGAGCTGGAACATCAGACTAGATGACCTTTAAAGGTCCCATCCAAACCAAAGCATTCTACAATTCTATGAATTATGCATTTAAAATAAACAGCTTTTGTTATGTATTGAAATATATGTTTCTGTACATGCCTGTGTATGTACTTTTTTTTTCCCTCATAGAAACACCAACATGTATGACACTCTGTGTTTTTTTGTGCTTCTGTTGACTATTTGGTCAAAGTCCCCAGTGGTCTTTTCAAACCATGAATTCAATGTCTCAGTACTATCAACATTTATTTACAGTCACGGACCATAATATGTAGAGAGGACACGAGGCATACTCAAACAGTGTTAGGCTCCTATGCCATAACTGTTAAACTATATTTTGTTTCTGTACTTAACAGGTGAAGTTGAGCTATTTTCCCTCCCTGATTTAAGGGAAGAGTTGCTTTTGTCTCTTTTTTGTCTTTCAATATGCAATTTCTGAAGTATTTAGTAAGTGAGGGAACCTCTATTTGTTAGAGGTGGAATAGCCACCTATCCTGCAGGACGCATGGCTACTGTGCTAGATTAATACTCCCTTCAGAGAGAAAATATCCATTATGTTAAGAAGCAAATGTCTCTTTCTATAAAGAAAAGCCTCAGGTGATGAACCAGAAATATCTAAAGTATCCAAACACAGAAATGAGTAACTTGCATCATTCAAATTACTGCAACTAACCATGAAATTTAAGAAATTCTGATGGCAAACTTTTAACCACAGTAACTGGCTTGCATCCATCTGCACTTGGGAAGTTAGAGAGCTCTGATTTTTTTTTCAGGCCCTTCCAAATAGAAGACTGTGAAGTGTCTTCTTTAGTATTAAAAAGTTCAGCATGAATTTTTAATAAATTTGCCATTCAAAAGTGAAAGAGGACTTCTTCCAAGCCATAGACTTGATCTGGGAATGTGCCTGAAAACACAGTAACTGGAGAATAGGTGTCTAACATTCCCTGAAAATAACAGTCATTTCCAGGATCTCAAAATTGGCACTCAGAAATAAGAGCATCCAAAACACTCAATAATTCTAAAAACCTCAGGCGACTTTGAGCTTTGAGTAAGATAAAAGACCTATCCTGGCCCCAGCAAAGGTTTGCGGCTGACCAGAATCCTAAGGACTAATTAGTTGTCCCTTTCTCCTTCCTTTCTTTTTTTTTTTTCCCCCCCTATAATGAATAAAAATGCTGTATCTATTCCCTGTATGATTCCTTATACTTCTAAGATGCCCAGACCATGCACATTAAGTGTAAACAGAGATTCCTCAGTTGGAAATCTCAGAAATATGTATAGTACCATATACTACATCATTGCTATTTTGCTAAAATCAGGATAGAGAAGAGAAGCATCATCTTGACTCAGCTGAGGATCACCAAATAAAACAGACTTCGATCCTAAGATAAAATTCAGCATGGGGAATTATCTGGGGGTGTCTTTAAAGCTTCTAATTTTGAGGTGGCTGGGAACTGAGTGGACATGGGTTAAAGGACCATCATGGAGCTCTGAGCAGCCAGAAACAGAAAATAATGCAGATGCTAACTGTTCCTTCTTCCTCAAAGCTGTTTCCAGCTGCTTCTTGGGGCTTCTAGAGAAGGCTGGCACCCACCATCTGGGCTATGGGGTCTGCTCCTGGCCTGGATAACACCCAAGCAGGAGCAAGGGGACCCAGGTAAAGCCCCAAACAAAATTATGCCATCACCCTTCCTCATGCACGGGGTCTGGGAAGATAAGAGAAAGGAGCCACCCTGGCTTGGTTTTTTACCTAAAAACCTGTGGCATTGGCCTCCCTCAGCTTTCTTGATATTTTTACTTCTCTGTAGGTTTGGTATAGCTGGCAGTGTGAATGTGACAGGTGATGAAGTGAAGAAGCTTGACGTGTTATCCAATTCCCTGGTGATTAATATGCTCCAGTCCTCCTACAGCACCTGTGTCCTGGTCACAGAAGAGAACAAGGAAGCCATCGTCACCCCGAAAGAGAAGCGGGTCTGTGCAGCTCCTGCCTTCGGGGGGTTATCGGCTCGGGCAGCAGCAGCAGGTGGCACTCTTGTTTCGAGTATGAAACCTGGGCCTGGCCCCCAAACCAGCCCTTCCGGGCGGAATTCAGAAAATTTGCACCATTACTACATTGTTTTGATCAATAACTGTGTTGGATGGCATGGTTTAAACAGCTAAAGGAGCTGTGGAGGGTAGAATTATTATTACAGTTTTGTGAAGGGGGGAAATAATTATTTCGAAGCTTGTTAACACATCCCAGATCCCAGGCATAAAGGTACTATTACATTCCCTGACCACTGATGTAACAGTTTCAGATTGCATTAATATTTAGGCAAGATAAAATGAGATGAGAGGCTGATAGAAATGGGTTTTACATTACACGCCCAGAGGAAACACCTGACTGCTTCATCAGGCTTCCCCCAGGAGGGGATCCTGTTGCAGCAAGATACTGCTCACACTGTAATCTACCCTTTCCCCAAGATGTTTTCTTTCTGCCTTCTTACTCTCAAACCTCACAGGACAGGCAAATCTTTTCGTTTGGAACACAACATAGCAAAACAAAACATATGTAGTCAAGGAAGGTGCTTGCTTCCAGAATGAGTCACACCTTTGCTTTCAAGCAATTTCTCGCATTGCTTGGCAGCAGAGAACTACTCCTTTCTATTGTGAGATTTTTGTACTGTCTAAGCAGAAACATGCCCTCTCCTATTTCTCTGGCAGGCCCTGCAGGGAGAAGGGTTGTGCTACAGGGACAGCTGGGTCAACAGTGCAGCCTTCTCTGACAAGCTGAGTCAGGTGTGATTGAAGGGCTAAGTGCAGTCATAGAAACATGGGTTTTGTCAAGTGAAAGGAAATAATGGTGGAAGACTATTTCATTTAATGCTTCCCTTGCCACTTTTGTTTTAGGGTAAATATGTGGTGTGCTTTGACCCCCTTGATGGCTCATCCAATATAGACTGCTTGGCACCAATAGGAACAATATTTGCTATCTACAAAAAGGTAAGAGGATGAATGAAGCACATATGGCATGATTCACTTGGTGAAAGCAAAATGTCTTGGGTATAGTTTAGCTTGCTTAGTTTCTTTCCTTTAAGATTCTTTGGGATCAACAGAGCCCTAGGAAGAGTAAAAGAGGTAACACTTCAGATTCACGTGTGCTAAAATGCTGCCTGAGTTCACAGGAAGGGGACACTCAGGCAGATGAAATTGTCAGGCAGCAGCACTTTCCTCCTTCAGGCACACAAGCACTTAAATAAAACCCTCTCACCACCAGGCAGCTGGTTAGCTCCTTCAGTGATGCTTTGCTCACAAGAAGAGAGCTAAGGGGTGATGTGATGCCTATGAATCACAGTATTTGTCTTCCTGGGTGCCGACTGGGGAAAGCTGGCAGTCACTGCCTTGATCATATCACAATTAGTGGTGTGGTGGCCTCCCAGTACAACTTACTATCCCTGTCACAGATGGGAGTTCATAAGCATGCTAACAATGGAGGCCACCTGAGGCCGAAGAAAAGAGTCACCTACAGCCACCAGGGCCCTGCCAGGATGTCTGCTTCCATGGCGCAGCACAGAACAGCAACTGCACAGCCAATTAACAAACCTTAATAGTTAGAGTCATGCCAAGTCTTGTGATTTGATTGCTGATCTCCCAGCAGTTGGTGTTTTTCCCAAAGCCAGATCTCACAGTCATATGGCTATAGGAGACCCTCAGCCATTACTACTATGAAGTAACTTTTACAGTACTTCTAACTGCAAAGAAGCCTTTGCAGACTCAGACGCTATGCTGCAAACATATGAAGACACATTTTTAAAGCCCGCTCTTACCTTAAACTTATAATTTTCAACTGGCTAGTCCTCATTTTTTACATTTCTGGTAGATGATACACTAATCATCACTGTTGAGAATAGGCATCTATTAGTAAACTGAACAGTTATGGCACAATCTCAACAGGGTCATGGCACAAGCCAAGTGCTGGCATATGGCTGTCTACACCATTAATGGACTGTTAATGATCAGCGCAAACTCCCATCACAGATGCAGCCCAGGCCAGACCACATTGAGATGAAGCCTGTGTGTGGCTTGAAGTATGAGCAGCCTAGGGTCTACCTCCAGTACCATCTACCACTTTGCTTTTTGCAGGCATGAGACCTTAGCTGTATGGGTGCAACCCACGCCATGTGCCCTTATGGGGCCCCCACCCTTTTTATTTGTCTCTCTAAAAACAACCTAAAAGATTANCAAGGTAAACCCACCACAGTAGCTATAAAGCCAAGTGCTCGGTGTGATTAATTTAGCTTAGTAGGTTGAAATACCAATTAGATTTCTCTGTCATCTTTAACTCACTTGTTAATGTGTGTAAAGACTGTGGACTGCCCAGTCTTCCATAGAAATCTGCTTCAGAACAGAAACATTTCCCAAAGAACTCATGTTATGTCAAATGCTCAAGTTTTGAATTCATTTTCTTATCCTTCCATATTTGTTGTTGTTCTAATGTATATCAATACACCTGTAAATACTGTTTCTAAGTTACCAGTTTTCATGTAGGTGGATATCCTTCAGTGTTTCATAAGAAGAAAATTGCATTGCTTTGTACAAATGTTTCACATCCAAATAGAAACCCTACTGCTAAGGAGAAGAATAGTTTGTCACAAGAACAACTTACCAATTTTCCCTGCAAAGCTAGAAATGATGTTAAATTTACAATCTTTCACTTGCATAATTCTTTCAATTAAAATGCCGGTTCCAAAGCACATGTTAATTAATATGCCTTCCTCTCAAACAAGCCAATTTCATAGCAACACTGTTAGCTTTAAACAGTATTAACTTGAAACCTTTTGAAATAATGAAATAATAATAAGTGCTTTATTGATTGTTACTGAAGGGTAGTGTGAAAGGAATTAAAATGAGATGTTTAGCGCAGTGGATGAGAGTCATTTAAGAAAGAAAATATAATTTCAAGCCATTTCAGGTTCCTTGACACCATTTTGGAAAAGGTAGAATAATTGTAATTCCAAAGGATGATCCTTAGTACCTGTCTGATATTTGGTACCTTCCAATTCTCAGATGATTGCATGGCTGATTTTCTTACCATGCCAGCACCATAAATTCTTTTCCAAAGGGATACCTTCCAGAACTGAAATATTTGCCTCATTTTAGGAAAAAAAGGATAACCAGCACTTTTCTACAAAGACCAGACTTGGCCAATGCATTTCAAACCTGAAAGTGTCTCTCTGGCTGCACCCGTTCCAGAGCCACCACCATGGTGGCAGGTACCATTGTCTCCTGACAGAAAAGCACTGCATCAGTGTCTTAGAGAAAAACATTGGGAAATAAATGACATCTTATGTTTATCTAACCTTCCACCTGACTTTTACTTTCTGAAGCATGGGTGGAATTTTTAAAAAGACTAGAAATGTCAGTAAAGTGGGGCTGAGGGAGAAGCCTTGCTGAATCAGCAGAAACCAGAGCAAGGGAAAGGACCTTGACAGTCAATGCTGCTGAGGGACACTCAGCTGCTGCAGTGTAAGAATGTGCTGACAATAAGTATTTTTTGCTTATATTCTTCCCAATTTTTCATGCCACTCAGATGAATCTACAACTCTCAAGTTATACTGCACATATATGCTATGAAACTCTGCTGCTTTAATTCTGGTTTCAATTTGTAGCTTTGCCCACTGCCTCAGAAGTATTTTGCTTCTCCCTCCCTTCATTGCCATGAGGACAATGTCCTCTCCTCCATGTGGTCTCTCAAAGAATGTGTAAGAATTCAGGACAAATGCAAAGGATACTCATGTATCCTCATGGAAAACCAGGTCCTTACAGAGTTGCTCCCAGTGCTGATGAGAACTCCCTCATGTGATGTGGGCAAATCATACATGCAAAAATTTTCTGACTCAGATTCCTGAGATACCTCAATACCTGAGGGTACCCCTAAAGCCAGACTCTAAAGACCTTGTTTCATCTTCTTCACACCAACTACAAGCCAAAGCAATTATGTCAATGCTTGTCAGAGCTTCTCTGCAGTCCCTCTGCCCATTTCAGTGCTTTGCATAAAGACCTCTAAAGGGATTTCACTACTGCCATCTCATAGTCAAAATAAAATAGGAAGTAAAACCATCTGTGCATCAGAAAGAAGTTAAAATATTCAGAAGCTATCAGAGTCTACTGGCCAGCTTAATTCCCTGGTTTGTTTCACAGTACATGTGTGGTGGGTTTACC
>VYZX01013464.1:2603-111079 GCA_013401335.1 Brachypteracias leptosomus
CTCCCTTCCTCTCGTCCCTATAGCAGACCGGAGGCCTGGCAGCGGACGGGGGAGGCAATAGAGAGCAAGGGGCTCACCCCACAGCAGGAGGAGAAAAGTAGGGGACCGCCCCCCCAGCCCTGCTGCCTGGCGATCCGGGGGCCGGGGCGGCGGCGGGGGCCTCCAGCCCTCGGCACTCGGAGCATCCTGCGGCGGGGGCGCGCCTCTCCCCCTCCCTTCCTCGCCTTGATCCTTCCAATGGCCCTTTCCCACATTTCTGAGGGGCTTTCGTCGAGCTATTGTTGAAAACCAAGAGTGGTTCCCCGCCGAGGGGTTGAGAGCCACCTTTCCTGCCATATTCTGGCTGTGCTTCTATAAATATCTAAGGCTTCCCAGGGTTTATCCGCGCCTGGATCCTCCCTGCCAGTGCGCTCCCTCCCTGCCGCTCTCTCCGCAAGTGGGAGTAGAAAGTTTACCTGTGCGGGGAGGAGGGCGTGTGGGAGCCTTTCTCTCATTTTCGGGAGGAATTTTTCAGACCCCGCAGCATCAGGCTGCTGCCGGATCCACTTGGGACTCCAGCACTGGCCCGGGTGGAGGGGTTGTAGGTCTCATTTACCCGTGAGAGCCCCTAATAGTAGAAAGCCCGGGGGGAATGCACGGCGAGGGGAGGGGAGAGGACGGCAGGGCAGGGCAGATGCTCGGCGGGCCCGGCTCAGTCCGTGTCCCTCTGCCCCCCGCCCCGGGTTTGGCAGGCAGATCAGAGGGAAAGAAGGAAAGTTGCCTCGGGTGTGTGGCAAGGGTGGCAGCCCGAGGCAGCCGGGCTGGGCTGTCCGCTCCCCTGGAGAGCCGTGCCCGGCACTGCTCACCCAGTGCCTGCCACAGCCGCCAGCTCTGCCTGCGGGGCACCGGGCCCAAGAGGGTGTCGCGTCCTTGCTATGGCCCTTCCCAGCCGTGACCTGGGCCAGGTTTGGGCAGAGGTAGAGAAGGGTGGATGGGAGTTGGGGAGGGGTCTTGCATCTTTGATGGGAGCATAAGCCAACATCCTCATCTCGCCTTTACCTCCCAGTCTCTCTTGCTGCTACCTTTACCTGGGACTTGCCTGCTCTGCCAGCTCCAGCACGGGCAAAAGGAATTGCCCTCTAATATTGCCCCCCACCATCAAGGGCAGCTACCTCAGGCCTTGCAAGCAGTGTAGGAGGGGCAGTTGGTCCCTCCTGAGACTGAGCAGCCAAAGAGGGCTGGGTATGCAATACCCCTAGCTCATGGGGCCCCAGTCCTGCCCCACTGCCCAAGGCCCTGGGGAGCAGAGCAGGGGCATGGCACCCTGTGGTGTAGGGTGACCTGGTGTGCCCCGACTGCAGCTCTGGAGAGAGCAGCAGTGTGTGCGTGGGTGCAGGGTGCTCTCTAAGAGGAGAGGTGTGGGTATGGGCAATTTTCAAGCACTCACCCACGCCTCTCCGAAGCAGCGGCTCGTGTTGCCTCTGCATATCCTGTTTTTCTCTGGTCCCTCACCACACCAACTTGTCTTGCAGCCCTGAGTGGGGATCTCAGAGGCTTGGGACAGGATGGAACAGGTGAAGGACAGAGTGAGGAAACAGCCTGGAGGTGGTGAGACCTGCTTTGGCTCCTTCTTGATTCTGCCTTTGGTATGCAGGGGCAGATCTCAGCAGGGGAAAGGAAGGAAGCCTGGTCAAAGCTGCTATGCCTCTTCCTGGCGATCCTGAGCTCTGATCTGGTGGCACACACCTGCTGCACCAGCCTGGCTCAGCCTGTGCCAGTCCTGGTGCCTCTTGTGATCCCTTTGTCAGTGAGACCATAGCTGGGTAAAGGAAGGTGTCAGGAGTAGCTCCCAGCCATCCTGGTTTGGGCAGGGTTCTCAGGATATCTGTGTTGAAGGCAGAATTTTACATTGTACCTGTGCATGCAAGAACACAAAGAGATCATGAAGAGATGGAAAATACAGAGCAGGGGCAAAAATCCCAACCCCTTATCCCCATCTAATAATTTCAGCTTTGACTTGCTTTATCCTCATTTTTGATTACCAACTGCCCCTATATATAAATCCCCTATCAACCTCTGAAACAGTGTCCCATCCCCAAGCCCCTGCCTACAGGGGGACAAGGTGGCACCATTAATTTCTGTATTTAATTTTCTGTTGGAGCTCAGCTGGGGCTGTTTCTTGTGCTTGGTTTGGAAGAAGGCAGGTGGACCTCATCTCCAGTGCTAGAGCCATTCTGCGCTAGTGCATGGAGCTGTGCTTGGATTCCCACGCTGGACTTGCGTTGCCTGGGCTGGCACTGGGAATTGGTGTCTCTGCAGTACCATGTGGGAGGTCTGGATTTGATTCCCAGTGCTGTTTTCTCATTCTCCCAAGCTGGCAGAGGATGGGAGCGCTGTGCAGACAGCACTGCTTGTCTCTGCAATGGGCTCCATTCCCCGCTCGTGTCTTTTGCTCCTTAGGATGCGCAAGAGCTGCCTGTGAGATAGTCTAGGCTGAGGGCCAGTCCCTAGAGGTTTAATCTTCTTGGCCTTTAAGGAGGCCACAGCTCTACTCTGCCTGTACTTATCAGCATGGATTGGTGGACAGCAGGGAAAAAGAGCTACCTTGCCGCTGGAGAATATGCAGAGGGTTTAAAAATTTTTTTTTGTTGTGTAAGCCACAATTTATTACAAAGAAATGGATTAGTTAATAGGAGAGATGGACTAGATGATATTTTTGAGAGAGATGGCTCCATTGTAATTGCCTTATCTACAACGGAATGCTCGTAGTATCTGCTCTGCCTGACATCGGGACTCTAGGATTGCCTGATTCTTTTGCAATTCTGTGATTAGCCTTCTTCAAGATATATGTACACTTGATAGAAAAGCAGAGAGTGGTTGGGAGAAACATGGCTGATAAGTTATCTCCTATTATCCTGATCTGTCCTCCACCCACCCATCCACAAGAATTCTTTAAACCACAGTGAATCAACTTATTAATTTTGTTGTGTCGCCGCAGTCAGACAGACTAGCTACTGCCCTGGGTGCCTCCCCGCATAAGATGAAATGGCAGTTTGAAGATCACAGCACTGAAATATGTGGAAAGGGAACCAGAGGAAAATAAGATATCTAAAACTAAGCATGGCCCTCCTGCTACCACTGCTTTGTCCCTTCTTCTGAGTCTTGTGTTTCTGCTTCAGCTAAGTGCGTCGCAATGGCAACTAAAAAGACCATTCCTCCATCCACGAAGGGGGTTCCACCATCCCTCTGACTTATCCATCTTCCTTGTCTGTTCATCTGAAGACAGGAGAGGAGGTTCCTGGCAGGTACGGACTGACTCTTGCTCTGGCAAAACTAGTGGCATAGTGCTAACTACCTGAGAACTAGGACACTGACCCAGTGGGCTTAAATGTCAAAGCTGCCTTTCATGTTGGGGAAAAAAAATTCCAAATGAACCCACCCTTTATAGTTCAAGCACCCATGGCTTCCTTAAACTACAAACCATCAGCTCCTAGCTAGAATCGTGGATCGGCATGTGACCAAGAGCACAGTGGTGATCTGTGCAAACTAGGCAGTGTACCTCCATGCGCCTGAGGTCAACTGCAGAGAAAAAAAACCCCTCACTATGTGCTCAGAAACAAATTTGTGGCATTAGGCAGTGTGCAAACTGTTCTGTGTTCAAGTCAATTCAAACCATGGCTAATTTGGACCTCTCAAGGCAAGGCTGCTTTTTGTTTAGGGTTTTCTTAGCAGCAGGAGAGAACGCGGGCTCTGGGCAGAAGAGACTGGCTTCTCTTTAATTTTTACTCATACACTGAATATATTTAATATGATGGGCATGAAAATATTGCTATTTCTGTACTCAGGGCTACTAAAGAAGGGGAGAGGGAAAAGGGTACATATTCTGAGGCTCATTGTCAGCTGATACTTCCTAATACAGAGGATATTGCAGACCGTAAAGTATGCTGGGTGTCTCTCTTCCCTTTCTAACACAAAAAATCAAAGACCATGTTTCAGAGCCACCAATATAGATGAATTGATTAAGCATCTGGGGGAAAAGATAAATTTTGAATGAGAATGTAGTTACTGTCTCACAGTGAAAGGGATACTAAGTTGAGACCTCTGCAGCATTCACTTCCTGTGCTTCTAAACCAATCCGCAAGGAAGATTCAAAACTGAAAAGAGTCACTGAAAGTGGCTCGGGTGAAATGTTAGATTGCCAGCTCTGTATACTGAGGATGTTTCCATATTCCCAGAGTACACACAGTGTCATTAATGGTGTGCATGGCTGTGTTGAAACATTTTTAGGGAACAAACGCTTTTAGGGGAAAAATGTGAATTTCATCTTTATGGTTTGTATCTGGTGATTGCTTATCCACAAAAACAAGTGTACAGCCACTGGTTTATCTGACATGAATAATCCATTGAACATCATTCTGTTCCTTCTGCTCACCCCTGGCATGATAGGCATGTAGGAGCTCACGTCTGCTCTCCATGTGATAAACTCCGTAAGTTACTTCTCAAGGTAGCAGTCAGCCTACACTACTTTATCCTTGTGTAGCTATCTAGTTGTGAAATGAGAACTGTTCTGGCTTACTACATTCCCAGTCTGGATTTGAACCATCAGTCGAGAAATGAATCACTCTAGCTACCATCATCTTCTGCTGCACCTGTTGTCCAGCCCATGTGTGAGCTCCATATACAATCCTCATTTATTCACAATAGTGAAAGGATATGTCTATTTACTGATGTGGTTAAGCCCTGCTTAGATAACTGCATTTCTGTTGGGGGCTGCACTTCTAAGAGAAGGAAGGACTAGGGAGAGTGTGGGGGAGTGAACAAAGACGATGATCACACATCAGGGAAAACAAGACCTGTAAAGAAAGGTTGGAAAAGCCAGGCAAGCTCAGTCTAGGGAAAAGCCAGCTGTGGGTGGATACCTAACTGTCTACAAATACATAAGAGACTGTTACAGAAGAGGACAGGGGCCAATTATTCTCATTAGTCACTGAGGACAGATCAGGAAATAAATGAGTTTAAGATGAAGCAGAGAGAATACAGATTAAATATCAAATTATGTGGTTACTGCAATAATGATTTGGTGACAGTAGAAGATGCTGATAAACTTGGTAGAATGGCTGTGACTGGAGATATTTAAAGCTAAATATAGGTGCTGAGCTATCAGGATTTAGTATCTAATAAAGTCTATCTCCAGTGAACCGTAGATCATGATATTTGCATACGTAACCAAACAACTCTGGAAGAAAGATAGTGAGATTGATCTGTTCTGTGTGCAGGAGCGAGGGACTGACTGTCCCATTAGAGAAAACCCTCCCCACCTGAGTGGATTTGGCCCTGTGCTCTAAATCTCATATATAACCTGTAGAAGTCAACATGATAGTATTGACTGGTTGCACAGCTTGAGCATGATGGGAGCTCCCCAAAAGTGTCTGGGTTTCAAAACTTCTGGTGTGTTGTGACAGCATGTCCTGTCTTGGGGGTCAGCTAGAGCTTCAGTATAGAAATCTGTGCAGAAGAGACTTACAAACCTGTCCCATGTGAATGATGCTTTAGCATTTGCAAGCACCATTCCTGAATCCTGGGATAAGTTGGCCTGTTCTAGATCGAGGCCATGTCCCTTTCAGTAAGAAGCTTCACTTGTCTGTAGCCATCTCTTTCAAGGTTTTACACTATCACGGTATCTGAAGAGGTAGCGTGCCAAAACCTGATACTGCGAGGGGAGGTGATGTATATCATCATATATTGAACAATGTGAAAATATCGCTTTGCTATTTCATTATGTCATTCTTTTGTCTTGCAAGATGAGCTACTGTTTAAAGGTGCCTTCTGTTTTTTCACCTTTACTTCTTCCAGGAGATATAATAGGACCTGGGGAGCCATGATCATCATGGTTTCTGAGAATCATCACTTTACTAGCCATCCTTTGCAGTTGCATCTCTCTGTGCTGAGTTGGAGGAGCTTCCTGTGCGTGGTCAGGGGTTTGGATAGGCAGCTCTGTTAATGGATTCAAAGAGGGGTCTCCCTACTTTGAGTCAGTAGAGATTCCCCTACCAGTAGCTGAGAGGGCTAGAAGTGCCATTTTGAGACAGTGAGTTTGACCAGCATTGGGAATATGCTGAGGTGGCCTAAAGCCTGTGCCAGTTTATAACCTTTGGTGCATCAGCAGAAATAGGGACTGTGGTACAACCTTGTTGGTAGATTACACTATTTTTTTTGTAGAGCAACAAGCATGTAATCCTGACCTCTGGTGTTTTTTGTAAGAATCAGATTTCTTCTATACAAGTGTCCAGGACAAACTCAAACTCAAATGGAGGAAATGACATGATAAGCTCTCTTTTTTCATTATGCTTGGATATAACATTTTTATTTCACCTCTTCTCCTAAACTCTTAGTTAGAGTTGCCCTGCAGTATTGAGGAGCTAATGTGCACAGCTCTTTCATGTGGATGTGATTTCTTGCATGTACGACCTCTGAAGAATTTGGAGGATTTTGCAAAAGGAAACACATCTAAAATTTATTAAGTTTACTATTTCAAAACAGACTATCAGGTGAAATGGTTACTAAGAGCCATCTGAGACAGATAATATTTGGTGTCATGAACCCGCTGATAATTTACTAGCACAAATGCCATGTCCTACATCACAGCTGAGTGCCTAATGAACAGAAAATTGTTTTCAGGTGATAGGCATAATAGCCTAATGATAGCTGAAGATAGCACACCTCCAGCTGGGGACTACGAACAGGATATGGGGAGATGAGGGTAGGTAAGAGGTTGCAGTTCTGACATAACAAGGGACTATGGATTCCCTTTGTCAAATGGGACTTCTGCTACTCCAGCATCCCCAGCTGAGAATGAGGTCCTGGAGATAGTGGATGTTTTGACACAAAAGGCAAAGGCCCTAAATAAATACCATCTGGAAATGAATTGCAGAAGACCAGAAGACCTGCTAGGAGCCTGAAGCTGACTCTGATTCCAAGGGCAATCCAGAATCTTCACATCATCTGAAGACAGGTGGTTTTGAAGCCTGTGCATTGAGAAGAATGGCTCTGCTGCTGCATAGAAAGGTGTAGGGGTGCGGCTAGACACTCCAGGAGGAGGATGGAGAAAGAGTTGCTGCTGTGAATCTCTTTGTGCCGGGTAAAGTGGGATGTTAATTAATTTTACAGACTGGATTGCTGAGGAATTTCTGTCACAGGACTCTGCTGAGAAATGCATTTGAAGTGCATTATGTCAGAGGAAATGCATAAAAATGCACCAGCTCACGGCTACTGGCACGTAGGCAGACACTTGCATGGAAAGCACGCAGGAGGGATCTGCGTATCCCTGCACCCCTCTCTCTCCTTTATAATTCTCTGTTATCGCTGGCTGCTGTAGTCAGTGGCCTGAACATCTCAGGGGAGATTCCCTTGTGTCAGATGTGTTTCAGCAGAGGCAAGCTGAAACATCAGAGGCTGACAATCCCCAAGGGAGAGACTAATGAAAGTGACAGAATGACATAATCTATTCTCACAATCTCTCCTCTTCAGCTCTCCGCGTTTTTGGTGCAACTTGAAATTACCCTTTAATTTATTACTGAAAAGGTGGATATTATATATAATTAAAATTGCAAAGATAGCGTCCTGAAATGTTGAAAGTCAAAAAGTGTAAAAGCAGCTTGGATGTGGTCTGTGGGACCATGTATTTGAATATTCTGGGAAGAGGCTTTTAAGACTCTATCTGGAAGTAACAAAGTATTAAATGCTGCAAAAGCATAAATGGAATCTCAGAAAAGGCACTGAAATAATTTCATTACATGATGGGGGGCCTGTACTCTAAACAGGAGGAGATAAAAACTAAGCTCAGAAAAATAGGATATCAGTGGGATGGCTGCCTTGAAAGATACGGCGACTCTTACAGAAAGCTCGCTTTGAATCCCAGAAAGTTTGTGAACTTTCAAACCAGGGATTCAGTGAGAGCTGTAAGGATCATACTTTATCCACTTTTAATTTGCAC
This sequence comes from Brachypteracias leptosomus, assembly GCA_013401335.1. Classification (NCBI taxonomy): domain Eukaryota; kingdom Metazoa; phylum Chordata; class Aves; order Coraciiformes; family Brachypteraciidae; genus Brachypteracias; species Brachypteracias leptosomus. The sequence continues at coordinate 10,576 of VYZX01013464.1, forward strand.
CATTTCAATGGGGAGTAAAGGGACTAAAAGGCTCTCTGAATTTCAGGGCTTGGAGAAGTTTGCAGGAGCTGAGTGCCTGTGCTTCAGCACTCTCTGAAGCAGAAGCTGGATGCCCACAGCAGGTGTCCTACATGAGCAACCCTTTCTGTGTAATTTTTTTTTTTTTACTAGAGAGAGGAAAAACTTTCAGAAACCAGGAGATACACAATAGGAGGTGAGTGTTGGTTAATGACACATCTTGCCTTAATAGTCTTACACTTTTTTTTTTGTTAGGACATTGAGGTGAAATCATGTTCCTTGTTCACAGCTTGTCAGAGAGATCCCTGACTTCAGCTCTTGAAGTTAGAGATGCTGATTAAGGTTTTTGACAGGAGAGGTTTGTATCAGAGTGAATGTGGAAAGAGTTTACTACCTCACAAAAAAAAATATAGATTTTGTTAGTTCTGCACTGAAATTAATTAGAACATTTGATCTGTTTTTGTGGAAAAGCAAAGAAAAGCCCAGAATAGCTAGCAGCCTGGTAAGCAGAAAAGTAACTGGGTTTTGGGTGGCGCATTCCTATTCTGCATACTTTGTAGTGGGGACTTGACCCCAAGGCTGTTCTAGCCAACATGGGGGCCTGGACTACTGGGTCCTCTGCAGTAATGCTTTCTCAGTTGGAGCTTTTCCAGTTGGAGCTGTTCTACTTTATATAAATGCCTATTCATTGTGCTGGAGAGGGAGTGCTCTAACAAATGGGCTGTGGAGGTAGTTTGTTTCTTTGGCCCGATATAAAGTAATTACTTATTTAAAGGGAAATGACTTCAGCATGAAAGAAATGGAGAAGCAGGCTCCATAGCCCAGAGGCTATGGAGTCCTCTGAGATACGGGAGACATGGGAGCTAATTTTTCGTCTAAATTAGGTGATGCAGGTTTGCTCTTCTTCTGCTTCGGATGCATTTGTATTTCTCAGTGACAACAAAATGTTTCATTTAGTATCCAGCTCCAGTGCTAACTCCAGGTGGGAGAAAAAGTGACAGGAGGAGGTGAATTCCCAGGGCTAAAGACTCAATCCTCAAGGAAATGCTCTTAAACCAAGGATGAAGGATGATACCTATAGAGACTCCGTGGCAGGAAACCAGAGTTATTGCTTCAATGAATTTTTTTATCATTTCCTATAATGTGCAGGTAGAACTTTAAGGTAGTCTCCATGTCTTTAAAGTCACTTGGGATTTTCATTTCTGCAGTTTGTATCCCTTGGTATATCCCCTCTTGTTGTTCATTATACATTTGATTTCATAAACTTGGTGAGATATTTGACCTTTATATGGAAAGGGGATTTTTTCCAGAAGCTAACACTAGCTATGGGAGACTTGTTTCCAGAGGATCTCCAGGGAGTCAGTGGAGAGAGAGGGGGTCCTTTGAAAGGCAGTATAGAGCAGGAGCCCTATGGATGTGCTCCAGTTTGCTCTCTGGAGAAGCTAATCTTTATTGACGATAAAGGCAGCCTACATAGGTGAGCTTCCTGAAGGCTTTTAAGTCTCTCTTGTGTTCTGTCTGTATGCATATACATATGATGTACAGAGTTGAGGACTGGAAAAAACAGGAGTTGTATTAAATTATCCCTCTTTCACCACCCAGTTTGGAAAACAGTTACAATCCAGGACGAATCCAAAGTCTCCTAATCCCTGGTCTTGTATTTTTCCACTGCAAGAAAACCGGCTACCTGATAATCCATCTCTTTTGCATGTGAAGGCCTGGAGATCCCTCAGTCTAGGTCTGATGTAAATGGTTTCCAAACATGATTTGAATTAGCAAGAAACAGCAATGTTTGTATAGCTCAGCCCAGCCACAATCTCTGGTCTTCTCAGACCTTAATCTGAAGACAGAGACACGAGGTCCCTTGACATGACCAGGTATCATAGGGCTGGTCTTTGGTGCCCCATAGAGAAATGTCTCCCAGGATGCTGCAGGAAGGCTAAAGAGGGATGGCCAAGGCTTGCTTCTTCTGTAACCACTGTGTCCCGGGAGGGAGCTGTTGTAAGAATGGCATTTAATTATACATCTTTGCACATCTTTGCTTGCATGCATTTAGAAGCTTTGCCCATCTCCACCAAGGCAGATGTTTCATAAGAAAATATTGCTTGCATGATGAAGCATAAAAATCAAACAAAACAGAAAATTAGAGAGAAGGTTTGCCCCAGCAGGCTAACTGTGTCCTTTTAAGTGCACAGGGAAAAACAGAAATCCATGTATCTTCTCTGACATGACAGTCTTCTGTGCTACTGTAGTTCGGCAACTGTGGCAGGACAAATTGCGATATGTACCTACACCAGGGTTCAGCTGCAGCCCAGAGGCCAGATCTGCTGTCCCTTTGAAGCCGGACATAATCTTGGTATTGGCTGTGGAGAGGATTGGATTGGCTTTGGGTGTCTGTTCTGTGGTACAAGACACAGAGGCTTGCAACATTTCTTTGAATCAGCTTCATTTCAAAGTATTACTGTTTATAAACTTGTTCCCTTTTGTCATCTGAGGAAAATCTTAAAGAGCTATTGAGGTACTGCCTGGGTTGCTATTTTGAGGCCTGCAATGAATGTTGCATAAATCCTTGATGTTACCTGCATACAATAGTTGCTATTTTTTGTCTTCATACTTGATGATTTCCATGTCTTTCAAGCATTAAATGACATGATTTTAAGGATAGCAACAGATTCATCAACATTTCTTTTACTGTATAAATTTTCAGGTGTTTTCATGATTGCTTAATGTATTGCTTTTCCTGCAGTATAAAACAGCAATAAGTACAGAATCTGGTTGACATTCAGTTTTGGGATCAGATTAAGTTGTGTCGAGTTTCCTCCCCCAAATCCTCGTGGACTGTGCCTGAGGAGAAAAATCAATGTTTCTCTGGTAAAGAACTGCTTAAAATGGCTGTATTTGGCATGGCTGAAGTTTCCATTTGAACAGAATTTGAGACTTTTAAAGAAACCTACTGGTATTTTCTCATAATTTAAACAACTTTGAAAGAGTAATATAAAATGATGATTTAAAAGTTGCAGAACAATACTTGATGTAAAATCATAAAACTTGATTTTACCATCAGAGATCCAGAGGGAGAGAAAAAAAGAAAGAGTTAAAGACTAGATTCCATTTAAAACTCCTAATTTCCTTTTATTATAGGATGTCTAAATATTTAGTGAACTTAAAGGAGATGGTAGAAAGACAGTGTTTGGTCCAGTGCTCCTCCTGGATATGAAAAATCTACGTGTTCTTTAGGTGAAGCCTGGGGTTTTAGAGAAGTTCATATGCAAAAGACTCAGCTTGAACCTTGGCTTTGTTGAACTGCCACATTTATTACACTAGCTAAAGAAATACTGAACTTGGATAAAAGCATCCGGAAATAGTCCATTCAATGAAAGATCAGCATAGCAAGGTAAAGAGAAGGCACATTTCACTTGGAAGCAGCAGGTTAAGCTGTGCCTCTTAATATAACTTATGCATTCATACCAGTAAATAGAAGAACATACTGGGGAATAGGCATACAAACTTGGGCAGCACTTGCAGTGCACCAAATGGATGGAGTTCCTTGGTGCAAAACTGGAGGGCTTAGAGAAGATGTAATTGAGAATTGTCTCATTGCTTGCTAGAGCAAGATGGTAAGAGCCATGCTAAGATTTTTCTTGGCCATAGTCAGCTCCTAGTTGGCTGAAGCCAAGCTGGCCTTCTCCATCCTGGCTGAGCTGGTCTAGTATATGCTGATCAGCATTTGGCAGAAAGTGCTCATCCTTGCTCTGTGCCAGGAGATACAGTCAGGTGGTTTGGCTGGAGCTCCTTTCTTCTACATGTATGCATAGGTCTTGTCTTCCTTTTGAGGCTAAAAGCATCCCAAGATCGTGTAGACTAGTCTCCTGCAGGGAGGACTTATGGGCAAGTAAGTGCAAAGTGTAGTGATGGGAGAGGTGTATGTGTGCATCTGCACCATCTCACATTTTCTGAACATCCAGAGGATGGATACTCTGCAGTTTTGTACTTTGATTCAGTCCACTTTGTTTTCCCTCTGCTCAGACTGGTCCTGTTACTTGTATTAAGCATCTTTGTGGTGGTGCTAACGACTGTCATAAATCCAGCCAATTCACACACCTCACAGCTTTTCAAGTAACTTGAGTTGTGCTAAGCCTTTTCCCTCACTTCTTTCTGTTGGCATGTGAGACTGGAAAATTAAGCAGAAAACCTCCTCTTGCTGCTGGTGAGGAGGAAGTGGGCTGACAAGGGTCATGAAAATAGGTGGTGGTGGGAGAGCAGATTTATACACCTCGTTGGACTTTCACCAGCAGTAAATTGCATTCTGGTCCTGGGAAAGTCTGGACCATGAGGGACTGAGAGAACCGACTCATAAATTTACCTGCACTAGCAGTATGTATGCATGGGAAAGGGTGAGAGGGAGCAGCTGATATTTTATTTTTCCCTTGCTTTTTGAGGAAAGGGAAGCTGGTGCCACAGCCTGCCTGGTGTGGGTAGATGTGCCCCCCTTCATCTGGGGCCCAGAGCAGAGAGGGCACAGGAGCAACCAGAGACACAGAGGCAAGGACCACTGACCTGCTTCATTTAGACTGCTGAGCTGCAGCTGCCTTGTGGCTAGCAGAAGCAGGACTGGGCTGAGCAGCATCTCCCCCACAGAGCTTAACAACTGTGAAGGTGATCAACACTACCCCAGGCTAGCTCTACACCCACCCCCAACCCTGCAGCACCCCACCTTCCCCTTGCTCTTCCATCCTCTTCCCTCCTCCTCCAGGGTGGACAAGCTTAATTGGACTTCATGCCATCACTCACAGCTCAGAGTCAGGACAACTCTGCAGGCAATGGGTGTGGCTGGGGGCAAAGCCACCCTGTCTCAGTGCCTTTGAACTAGTCTGGCAGCTGTTGGAGGCTCTGTTATCTGTAGGGTTGCTGGTGTAGGGGGGCAAGGGAAGAGTTTTGGAGGGTTTCAGGGGTACAAAATTTGGAGAAGTGGGAAGGGTTTTTTTCTTCTGCATCCTAAAAAGTCTTCTTTGCACCCAGGTCCTGCTTCTGTGACTGGCTGGTGCTCAGCAGCATCTGGGGTGCTTTGAACCAATGTGATGTCTCGCAGAAAGGCATTGAAGAAGCTGCCCTCCAACCCCCTCTCTGGGATGAAGGAGGAGGGGAGCCTTTTACACCACTGTTCAGAGGAAGCTGATGTGGAGGCTATTAGGAAGGTGCCATGCCCATTTTGAGGGTGCATACAGAGAAAGGCAGTGTACAGAAATGTACCCCAGTAGCGATATATTTGGGTGATACTTAATCAGCACTTGCCCAGTACTTCCAGTTATTCTCACAGGGCTTTGCATGGGTCTTCAGGGGCTGCTGCTTTTTCAGAGAGCAGCAGGACCTGATGCAAAGCTGGCACTCAGGGGCACAGTGTTGATATGCCACCAAAGCTGAACTGCAGCGTTTGAAAACCCTTTGTCAGTTTTCGTTAAGGGACTGATGCTGGGAGCAGGCATGTGAAAAATCTGTATTGTCTTGTGAATTTAGGGATGTGCCTTGACTTTACTGTTGATGACAAACCCCACACCTCTTACTTTGTGAGAGTATTTCCATTGGAAATCAAAGAGATTTGAGATACATAGCTGGCTAAGCAGTCATACCTCAGAATAGGATTTGGGGATTAGCAAAGTGGATAATAAGTTGAATAGTAGGAGTTAAAATCAGACTGCACTTGGAAAGAAAGCAGAGATGAGAGGTACACCCCTGGAAAGCAGTAATGCCAGAAATAACACTGGGGTTGCACTGGTTAGCAAATGAGATATGGGCTCGCAATACAATGCGGCAGCAAAGAGGCTGATGTGATTTCTGGATTGCATAAACAGAAGTATTGCATCTCTGAGCAGGGAAATGCTTTCTACGTGTTTCTAGTCATGTTTTCTTCATGTGCCTGGTCTGAGTGTACCTAGGCTATTGAGTTTGTTTCTATAGAACTCAGTGCCCCAAAGATGACAGCAAATTAGAACAAATTCAGTGAAGCAACAAAAATGATTAAGATGCTGGAGGGATTGATCTAAGAGGGAAGATTAAAGTAACTAATTACATTTAGCTTGGCCAAATGACAATTAAAAGAGAGATGTGATGACTGCCTTAAAGTGTGTGCTTAAGAATGTAAACAGGGAGGAGAGAGAAAGGGAAGAAGGGATTGTTTAGTGTTGCTGGAGCGGCTGTTGGTTAGGTGCCCGGTCTGCACTGCTATGGGAGTTGTGTAGGAGCCTAACCAGAACTGAAGGAGAAGTAGCTGCAACCAAACAATAACAGCAAACTGAACAAAAGGAAGCACTGAATAGACAGCACAGTTTCTGCTGTGAAGTGTGGCAGAGGCTAAAGTACCATTCCCAGGGAAGCGATGGCAGAGTCTGAATGAAAGTAGCCCTGGGAGCTTTGCTACAAGGAGTGTTCAAAATCTTCCAGGAAAGGAGGGAAAGGATTCAGTGTTCCTGGAGGAGCCCCCACCCCCCCTCCAATCTGCAGGATCATTTCTCCCTGTCCTTTTGGCTGTGATTGTGTAGTGTTGCATCCATGTCAGAGTGTAGTGTTTTTAAAAAGATGGTTTGCATGCTGGAGGGGGAGCAAGCAAGGGGATAAGAGTAGGTGACAGTAGACACTGAGTACTGTAAGAAATGCTAAGAGAGTCAGGCATGTTCAGTCTAGAGGAAAGATAACTGTGGGTGGAAACCTAACTGTCTGCAAATCCATAAAGGACTATTATAAAGAGAGAACAGGGGCCAATTATTCTCTTTAGTCGCTAAGGGCAGATCTGGAAGAAAGTGGGCCCTTAGCTGAAGCTGGGAAAAGCAGGATCCATGTGAAGGAGAAGCCTAAGCGTTGGGTGACAAGGAGGCTACTAGAGGGTGGGGGAATTGCTGGTGAGTATAGACATTAGAAGGATGAAATTAGACATTCACTTATCAGGGGGTGACACAGGCATCAGGAAACTGATCTTGTTTCAGCAAGATTTCAGATGATTTCACAGTCTTTAAAAGGCCGTTGAGCTTCTAAATGAACCAGTGTTGTGGTGCTTTTTCATTGCAAGTTATTTGTTCAGAACATGTTTGTTAATGTCTCTGTTTAATTATATTTTCTTCTTTGATTATGGATCAGTTTGAGTGCTGCCTTTTGCAATGGAGAAACTAGAAATGGAATGCACACTTCTTATTAAAAAAGCAGTGAGGAGTTAGTTCCATCAGAGAGTGGACTAGCTGGGTTTTTTACCCTTTTGGTGTGAATATTTTTTTAAGGCATGAAATAGCTTAATTAGCTTTAAAAAACATATATCTCTGTGCAGTATTATATCTCCTCATTTTGACGGCATGGGAAAATATCATGAAGCAAGAGCTTTTGTCACATTGTTTCTCATCCCATTGTACTTAAGAAATTTTGCACATTTTTTCATATAAAGTCCATTTTTAGATGCTAGGAGGATATTCCATACCTGGAAATGTTAATTTCCTGATCTGCTCTTGAGACTGAGTACATTTCCAAGTGAAATGAAGAGGTGGGGATAAGGAACAGAGCCATGAGCCAGTGCAGTGTCTGAGCTGGTGCTTCCAGTCATTCTGGGTAAATGGCTCTGTCGAGCTTGATGTGAAAAGCATCCTAAATTTGTTCTTTTGTGATACCTGTTTGGAAAATAAATGCTTCATCTTAGTTGCCTGTATGACAGTGATTGTGTCCCAGTGACACAGCTAGTTGCTGGGCAATTTTAAGAGGGAGTTCAAAGACTGACAGGAGCCCAGGATCAGAGAAAGAGGTTCTTGCTGTAAACTTGGAAGAGCACCTTTTAAGGCAAAGGCTGAAGCACTACATGCAAGTGGCACTGTGCTGTCCTGGGCTACAGGGAAGACTCGTCTTGTGGTAAAGCTGTCAGCAGGGTCCTGAATCTGGCTTTTCCATACATTGCTTATTATTCAGTTAATCAACAGCTGTGGTCAGTAAAGTCATTTCCCTTCCCTGCCTCAGCAGTTTGTTCCTGCAGCAGTTCAGTGGTCTGGGAAACCCACCTTCATTGCTGACTGAGAATAGCATGTCAGGGTGTTGACTGGAGTGGCTGAAACACAAGCACACATCTCCTTCTGCCTTGCCAGCTACAGGTAGTGCCTTCTTATGAGCATGGCAAGCTGGCATTGAACAAGTCTTAAACAGTAGCAGGGTTTGTCAGAGCCCATGAGCAAGTCACTCAGCATACCTGTTCATCTGTGAACTGGGCTGATGGGCACGTACACTGTACAGCTGTATTCAAAACTCCCATTTTCTGTTGTGTTTGTGAGCTGCCGAGACTTTTCAGCTGATGATGCCATAGAAAAATACTTACTCTTTATTTGGACTTGACTTTCAGAGCTCTACCCTTGGCATTCTTTAGTGATTTGGCACTTACTGAAAGAAATAAAGCAAAAGCATCATACAAAGTAGAAAAACACTTCACAAAGTATATTCTGATGAAGTCAGCTCCTTGAACAGCTGGGCCAGGGACAGGGAAGCAGCCAGAAATACAGAAAGGGGAATATGATGGGAGGTTTAGGCTGGTAAATACCAGCCTGTGATGAGTCCTGCAAGATCTCTGCCTAGAGAAGATCTCAGTGTGCACTGCTGTGTTACCTGTGAAGCCCTCGTCCCAGAGTTCTAAGGCTCTGCAGCCAGTGCTGAATTTGCAGATACCCTGTGTGTGATGGGGTTTTGGATACAGTAAAATCCCCTGTCCTCTGTGAAACACATATGACGCATGTTGCTTTTCTCAATATTTTTCATATCTTTCTGCTTCTTATGTATTTTCTTCACTTTTGGAAGTCAGCTGCTGGGCTCGTGCTGTTTGTGACTTGTCAGTGTCAGTGCAGCAAGTCAACCACATGCCCTGGACCTGTAGAATCCTGAGGAAGAACTGCACTCCTGTTGCTGGTGTATTTACTGGGTGATGGTGAGGAACTTGGTCTGGCACTCTCCACAGCAGAGCAGATCATTTCTACATTTAAGTTAGATTGAAAAATTTTAAATGTTACATTATACCTAAATAAATAAATAACTCCACAAAACACCTTCATTCTTGAAATGATTAAGTAGAAAGTCTGTTTCTTTCCCCAGAGTATCTCTGAGTTGCCAGGTTTGCCTTTGAATCAGAATGGAGTTGTAGTCTGAAACTGCAAAAGCTTTGCCCAGACATAATCCTTCTCCTTTGCATAGCTCCAAAAGGCAGCTGTTTGGGAGTACAGACTCAGCTCAGATCCCGACTCAGGGACACCAGAGCTGACATGGACAGCAGCCACGCTGAAGATTGTGTAGGTAGAGTCAGCAAAGTTAGAGCCTGTGCTGGATGTGCAAACATACACAAATATATGCTCCTGCAAGCAGCTGGCTCTCCTGTTGTCCCCTCACTATGCTGCAGTGCCGGCTAATGAGGTTTCCTGTCCCAAAGGGCTGCATACCTGCATGGACCTCACCAGCCCTGCTGTGCTCTCATGTGCTGACATTGGCAGACGCATATATAGGATGTTCTGACCTGCCTCATGCTTGACAGACAGTAGAAGCTGATTGCTGGAAGCAGCCTTTGGTCTGCTTGCAGATTGACTCCAGGGATTACATGCAAGGAAGTGTGGACCATTAGAGCTGGAGCCTTGATGTACCACAGTTCTGCGTGACATTATAGTGCTTGAGAGGCATGGACTGCATTGTATGAGATCTTTGCAGCAGTATGTTGTAATTTCTGAAGAGAACGCTCAGCGTATCCACCTTCCACTTGTCACACACATAAGCTGTGTCTTTCTTGCAATCCATTTCTACTGTTGTTAATATCCATTAACAAATTTTTTCCCTGCACAATGCTGCAGGTTTGATGGCACCCAAGGTGAATCACTACAAGTTGATGTATTTACTTTACCTGTTGCTCTGTAGAAGCCTGAGATCCAGACACTAAGATTTCAACGGCTCCCTGCCAATCAGATTAAATATTTAGCAGCAATAGGTTCTGGGCATCGCATTCCTGACAGTGTATTTCATGCATCATTTGCTGTAAACGTTGGGAGATTTTTAGCTACCACTTGCAAAGTAACTCCCTTTCCACACTCTCTCTCCCATCCTTATATTCTCTTGTTACTGTCCCTCTCACTTTTGTTCTTGTCCTCACTTTCTGTGCCCTGCCATTCCCTTCCCCTTAACTTTTCCCCTCTTTCTCTGAACATTGTTCATTGGTGTGTGGTTGTGTACATTGCACCTGGAATGGATGTCAGCCTGTGATGGAGGAGTGGAGGCACTGACTGCACCTAACCGAGCATTCCCACCTCCTCAGAAAAGCACACACAAGTAAAGCAGGGTGCTGTTTGATGGTCTTTTTGGGGAGTGGCTACCCCTTGACTCAGAGAAGCACCCTGAGAACAAGGGAAAGCATATCTATGATATCTCTCTCCATGGTGCATCTTAAGCTCTCTGCAAGTTCTATATGCTTTGTTCTTGACGTGTTAGCTGCTTTAGGACTGTGACTAAGGGGTAGCATTTTTACTTTTAGCCTTTCTTTTCAGCCTTTCTGTCTGTAACCTTTGTAGAAGAATAGTGCATGGGCTCAGCTATGCAACTGGAAGCATGGTCATATCCATCCCTATGTGGTCTCCTTGTCCCACCAGTTGTAGGCTTGCAGCAGACTTCTGTGTTGGCTGTGCCCACTCAACTGGCTGACTCAGTGCTGGGATGAGCCCCATCAAAACAAAAAATCTAATGAAGGTTGAACAAAAAAAAGGGGAATATCTCTAGGTGAGGTTTCAATATGAGGTGGTATTTTCTATACTGGCAAAGGGTTGTCTCCTGGGACACAGCAATCAGTGCAGAAGGACAGGGGCCTTCATTTAGTGTGCTGGACAACAGCAGGTTTTGCTTGTACGAGGTACAGTTGTCCGGTTTTCATGTGAGTTTTCAGGCATGATGTCTAAGGAGATGGCGCTTTGAAGAGGGGCTGTGTGAAACAAGGATGAGCACCAGCACTAGCAGTGGTTCTGGGCTGATAATGGATTGGGGAGGGTAAAGTCTCCTGGGCTCATGAGCTCTGTAGATCGGCTGGTGCACTGTGTGTTTTATGCTGCAGAGTCTTCTCTAGACCTACCTCTTCTTCTTTTACACATTGCATGCAGTGTTTTGATGCTGTTCATTATGAGCTGTGATCAGTTGCTTTGGCTTTTCATTACCTTGCTCCCTTGACTGTTTGGTATGTGCATCTTTTCCTCTTCTTTTGCTTCAAATGTGCTGCTTGCCTGTACATATGGTTGCAGTCCCAGAGGAAGCCTATGGTTCTCACTGCCTCCATGCACTCCTTGCATCTGGTACTCAGCCCCAACTGCTCCAGTGGTCCTGTGCTACCAGTACAAGAGGTGATGGTTAGTGCCAGGGCCAGGCTTTTCACATGGGTTTCTTTGCCTGCTGTGGCAAGTCAAGAGCAATCTGGTGAAACATCAACTTTTTCATTTGACATTTCTGTTTGCATGGGACATATCCTCTCTTCACACCACTGCTGCTGTTGCACCAGTGTGGGCTTGAGGGCATGAGGGAGATGGTACTGTCTCCTCATGGCTGCAGCCAAAGGGATGGTTGGGAAGGTGCATTGCTTCAAAAGCTGGGATGTGTATGAGATTATTTTTGCTTATGGGAGAAATGGGGGCCCTTCAGATAGAGGCAAGAGGAGAGTGGGCCCATTAGGTCACAGTGGCTAGAGAAGATGACTTTTTTTTTGCTGTGCTGCAATAGGCACTGAAGCCTTTTTTGGTTAGGAGTCTGCTGGGATGCGATATGGTAGGCCAGATGGTTTGAAGCACATACTGGGACATTTGAGAGGCTGCTTCAGCAGAGATATGGAGTGGAAGACACCTGTACCTTCTGTAAAGCATAATAGCTAGTGATGGACAAACCAGCCTGTGTAATTTCTTCCTTTCTTCCTTTCTTCATTTTCCTCTATCCCCTTCCTCATTACTCTGAGCCCCTCCAGTCCATTCTCCTGCATCTGGTGGCTTATTTACCTGCAGGTGTCAACTTGGCAGTAGCTCAAGACTGAGCACCTCCCTTGGGAAATTTGTGGTGTTATACCTATACTTTTAGGCAATTACTTTTTATAAATAAATACAAATTTTAGCTGTGGTGGAAGCTGTAAGGCACATGGATCTGGAGAGGACAGTCTCTTAGCTGCATGCCAGGCCAGCCTGGGTACATGAATGAGCCGGAGGGCCTGCACAGCTTGCCCACCAACTCCCTTCAGCTCCAGTGCCAGGAGCTCAGCCGTGGTCTGATATGTCCTCTGATCTCTTTAATTAGGAAAGGAGGGGTGATAAATGGGTATTTCTCTTAGTCTTGCTGAAGTATCCTCCCTGGCCTCTGGATGGGGAGGTGACAGGGCTGTGCTAGGAATATGATCAGGGATGTGGTTTAGGGTCCCTGAAGCTTTGCAGGCTCAGAAGATAAAGTAAAAACAAGAAGAAGGGGATCCCAGGGCAACACCAGGCAATGTAGTCAGGTGATAATGCATATATGTCTTGTTTGTTCTAGCTTTTCCTTCTCTCTCCTGAGACAAATAACACAGGGAGTGTGGTAAGAGGCTGCTCTCTGGATGTGTGCATAGATCATGATCCCCCTCCTATGGCATCCAGTGCCTCACAAAGGTGCTAACACCTGTGCAAAGTGGGTTTAAAATGCTGCCACATCAAATCAGAGGGGCTTTACACCCCTCTGGCACAGAGGTAATGGAAACACATAGTGCAAAGGTCTCCGGGAATTTTACTGTACTTGGGCATCTTCATATATATAACAATTGATGCGGCTGCATGCAAAAATGCCTCTTGGCTTGGAAATGAGGTCCTGTCACAGCGTCATCCTGACAGGATGCCAGAACAGGGGCTGTGTCAGAGAGGCTTTACAAGAAGTTGGAATGGCATCTAAGGGCTGATATTTTTTTTTAATTGAAACTGGGGACACCATGGGACTGCAGTTCACAGCCCTATGGCCTAGACCTTACCTGGAGAAGTGACAAAGCTGCGATGAGCAGGAGAAACAAGGAAACCCCAAGGTGAGTGCAGCCCCAGTAAGTTTCAGGAGGACCGGTGGTGTGCTTGAGGCAAAGGTTGGAGTGGCACTTCATATAGGCGACCTGGTTTGCTTTCTCTACTTCATCTTAAGGGCCAGGTGACATTTGCAGCATATAATCTTTGGCTCTTCAGGTGTCAGTATTGGTACTGTTATATAAAAACAAGAGTGAGACCTATCGCTAACTGAATGCTTTAATATGATGGTTATACGGCACTATAACCTCAGGAATGTGCAAAAGCCTGTCACAAGACAGGCCTGGCAACTCACTGGTACTCTAGCACTTCAAGATGGACAGTATGAAAACAGCCTTGACACTATATTCACTGAACCTCCACCTCCTCAGTGAGTAGTGCCTCTGTCTCCACTCCAGAAGCAGCTTTCAGGAGGGAAAGCAGCTGCTCTGTGCCAGGGGTTGACTCCTAATGTGGCAACAAGTTTTGGGTTTGTATCTCAGAAGCTGATGTCCTACAAGGACCAGCCTGAATGCAAAGGGAAGCCAACTTGAATGTTGTCTCTATCTTTTTTTTTTTCTCCTTTCTTTCTTTCTTCCCAGGACTATTTTTGAGTTTTCCTGTTTTCAAAAATATAGGGATTTAGTGCATTTAGGAACTGGTGCCATTTTAGATCCAGCAGGGAAGGGTTAACTGGCTATCCTGCAGATAGCTGCTTCTCCCACCCGGTTTTCTCCTTCAAAGAAATGTAGCCCCGTTTGCTGGCCCAAGATGAGATGAAGTGCATATATACTCATTATATATATAAAAATAAGCAATAATATCAAACCAATATATGTTTTTATATAAAGAAATATTTATAGTGTGTATATATAAAAAAGCACAAACACACCCTAATTTTACCTTATACTTAATTCTGCAGTGGGAACGCATTAGATTTTCAACATTGCTCAATGTAACCCAGGAAACGATGGGAACTAGGAAAAGAATTTACATTGGTTGGACTACAACATCTTTTCTCTTGACTCCAGGACTAGTCCAGTCTTTATCAACTGTCTCTGTCTCTCAACAAAAAAATTCCCCAAAGCAGAACAGTAGCTCTCTACGGACTCATCAGTGACACTAGATAATCCGTGGTTGCCAGCACCCCTCGAAACCCCTTGTGCTTCTCCACAGGTTTCAGTGAGGTGCTCAGCAGGCACAACGCACCAGAGCTTGTGAAGTTCAACAGAATCATGGCACAACAGGCTGCAAGCAGGTTTTCCAGGCAGGGGGGGCGTTCAGAGCTAGACACTTAGTATTAGCCTGAACTTAGTGGCAAAATTGTCTCTCCATCCCTGCAACTATTGGGAAAATACAAGTTCAGAGGAACTGATAAAAGCAACTGATAACTGCAGTAAAACTGTCAAAGCTCTCAGTTTCCTCCTCTGACTCCCAGGGCTTATAGGGTTTTCAGCTGTAGGGCAATTTGACTCACAGCCTAGCCGAAGGCCATGGGACCTCAGAACTACATCTGAGGACTTCTCTATAAATCCCAGATTTCTGGCACTTCTGACACTGTAGCCTCCTCCAGGACTCTCAGGGTCTCCAGGCTCTGTGGTGTAAGACCAGAATTTTTGTTTAGAAGGGAACCAGTGCTCCCAGGATTTTCTGGCCATGCTATAAAAGCCTGGTGACTCTGGTCTGGCCACCTTCCCTAGATCTCCCCCGCTTCCAAGACCCACAGCTAGGAGATCTCACGTTTCGAGTTTCTGCAAGTGAATTGAGATAGAACTGGGCTTTGCATTTCTGCTGGCAGATCTGTGGCAGATCCAAAGGGCAGATGCCTTGATGAAAAAGGAAATTTGTAGGTCTGGTTGCAAAGGCTGGCTGCCCGCTACAGCTCTGCCTTGCTCTCCAAAGGTCTGCATTGCTCTTGCTTTCCCTTGCCAGCAAGGAAACTGCTTTAGAGTAGGTGCAAATGTGTCATGAGTTGAGATATTTTCATGAGAATAGGCTTAACAAACTGTCATTTGCTGACAACGTGTTGTTTCATCAGAAACTACTGATCAGCACTATTTTGCAGTTTGAGTCAATATGGCAAAGTTGATATTGAATATCAGGGATTTTGCTTGGAAACTGACAACTATTTATGGTATTACAGCAATTCCTTTCTCTCTTCTCCCAGCTAAACTAGGATTTATTGTCCTGAAGATCTTGGACATACAGGTTTTAATACACTCTCTTGGGATCCTGTGAGTAATGTTGGGTATGATCTCACAAGACGACATTGCTGCCTTCAGGGAAGTGCGATGGAAAGCAATAATAATAATCTCAACTCCTGTAGCTTCTATTGCTTGAGAGCCAAAAGTACTTTAAATACCATAAATAATTAAACATTCTAACTCTATGAAGCAGAGAAGATGCATCTCCATCTTTCTGATAAGGAGAATAAGGCAAAGGGTGAGGAAGAAAACAATGGTGTTTACGCTTTCAAAAAATGCTTATTGATTTTAGATGGTGGTATGAGGGATTAGAACAAGACTTCACTTGTGGTTCATTCCCTCCATGCTTTCAATTTTTTAACACCAGATACCTAACAGTGTGAACACAAGTCAGCGAAGAGGTACCATGCATGGACCAAAAAATATAACCGTATATAAAGTAAGTGAGGAATGGAATGACTGTGGGAGAAAAAAATGGATTAGAGATAAATGACGGATGGAGAAAGCTGAGAAGGGTGGTAGATTAAGGCATATATTGTAGCTTGAAGGTAGTTCATGGAGAATATTGAAATTCTGGATTTGTTTTTATACTAAGCCTTCTTATGCTGTTTTAAGAGTGTAAACCAACCTTAAAGCATAAGCAACTCGTGGTTATACTTTGTCTGTAGTATTGATTTTTATTTACTGATAGGGTATTCTTTGCTGTGACATCATCTTTTGGTCATTGTTCTCTCTTGCTAATAATGCTTTTTTTCCCTGCTGAAAATGTAAATTATAGTGACTTTTGTGTAAATGAAATGTGGCCCAAAGGGGCTGAGCTGTACCCTGAGGAAGCCAGTGGTGAAGCTGGGCTGGAAGGAGACAAGGGCTGGTATGTCCTTGTATGCATTGACTGGCACATGGAAGAATGAACATCTAGGTGAGCTACCAGGAAAGGTGGCTGGAGAAAACAGAATAGAGGAAAAAATGCATGGAAATGGCATTCAGCTGAGACAAATCTAATCTGTTTGCTTGTGCTGGATTGGACCTTCCCAACCCTGTCCCTGAAGCATCAACAGCCAGTGACTAGTCATGGTTTAGATGTGGCTTTGTGTTTGTTTCCGTCATTGCAACTCTATAAATATGATGGAGTGCTAAGTGGAGGGAGAGGTCAGCGACTGCTGGGCTGGGTCCCTCCAGCTGGGAAAGCTTTCTGGACACTATTGATTGAAGGTCTTGGTAAGACGAATTGGCCCTGACCTGTCATACAATCGCAGGCACAGCATGGTCTGGTGCACGGCACTAATGTACTGTGAAAGCATATTGTATCCAGCAACTTGATGGCTGATGCCTTACTGGCCATTGAACTCAGGAAAAGATAGGGAAAGGGGAGAGCGTTGGGTGGGAAGAGTAAGGAGGGAAAGGTGAAGAAAAATGAGGCTAACAAAAATATTCCTGATTTGCAGCTATCAATTCTCCATCCTTGCTTTAGTACTTACTGTAAGGATTAGGTTTTTCTAAAGATATGAGTGTTTTTTGGGATGCTTCTGGGTTGGGATTGTACAGCTCCAAATATTTGAATGGCACTCTTTTGCTGTCACACATTGGGTTTCCTTTGTTACTTCTTCTGGGTAGATTTTGGGTTGTTTTTCATAAGTAGTGATAACGGGACCTTTACCAAGGATCAGAGAGAGAAAAAGGGAAGGGACAAGGGACAGGCAATTGCAAGAAAGGATACTTACAACAAAGTTTTCTGGATACTCATCCGTCATTTTTAGTGGCCTGACTAGAGCAAGCTTTTGACCCCTCTTGGTTCTCATGGCTGTGGCATGCCTTTTTGCCCATGCTAAAAACGCGTCTCAACTCCTTTCACTTTCAGATTAATTCCGTGTCTCATTTCATGAGCAAGGCTGGTGTTTTCACAGGGTCTATTGGTGACTAAGCCCCATTTTCCAAGATGCTGCATACCAGTGGAAATCAGAGGCCATAAGGCTCCTGAGGGATGCTGACAGATTGTGAAACATGGCCCATCAGATGTCTGTAGCACTGTGGCTTTGTCCTGGACCAGTCCACAGAATGTATCTCTCTCTCTCTCCACTCTGCTGATTCCACTTAGCAGCTCCTTTGCCTCCCTTACATCTTGGTGTTTTGGGCATTGGGCCACCTTCTCTGTCATTTCTGCTGTCTGTAACACCTTTATGAGAGCCTGATCAGGTCTGGTGAGCTTTGGCACTCTACTTTTAGGGCTGTTTAAAATTTGCTGTAACGGTGCCACAACGAGCAGAGGTGTTGAAAATAGTTTTTCCTATCTTGCCCTTGCTGCATGGGCTGCAAGACTGAAACATGCACCCATGAAGATCTTTCCCAAGGGACGGAGAGATGTATGTTTTAAAGCTTTATCTCATGTCATACATTATATCTGAGGAGACTGGCAACAAATTGGACTGTATCCAAAGTGCAGATGTAGTTTGAGGCTGTTTCCCTCTGGTTCTGATGTCCATTTGGGAATTCTCAGAGTTGTAGAAGAAGGAATGACTCAAATTCTGCCCCAAAAAAGAAGAATCTTATTTTCTTTCCCACTTAAGGTACGTTTTAAGAAACCTTTGTGATTTGGCTTTTACAATGTTTACATCTGGCATCCAAAGAACTTAAGACTGGCTCTTGATGTGAGACTTTGAGAAACCCATGGGATTTCGGCACCAGCATGGTGTTTGGTAGCTGCCTTCAGGAGACAGTGCAGTCTCTGCCTGCCTGCTCTATTTTTTCCCTTTAAGGAAATGGTGCAGGGAACAAACAGGTACTGAGTGAGGTGCATGAGAGAGAGTCTGAGGAATGGTAAAATCCTTCCACCCTTGGAATTAAAAATTCTCCTGATTTAAAAAAAATTTTAAAATTCAATACAACAATCTGCTGATGCACAAAATGCAGAATTGATTAAGGCAGAATAGAAAACCTCAAGTTAATAGAGCAAATAATGAGAAATACCGAGGATGTGCTTCTCCAAACCATCCAAGTTAACTTAAA
This sequence comes from Brachypteracias leptosomus, assembly GCA_013401335.1. Classification (NCBI taxonomy): domain Eukaryota; kingdom Metazoa; phylum Chordata; class Aves; order Coraciiformes; family Brachypteraciidae; genus Brachypteracias; species Brachypteracias leptosomus. Next base: position 28,826 of record VYZX01013464.1, read on the forward strand.
TGTGGTTTCTCATGGATATTAATGGATTGGAGGTATTTAAATCCCAAGCATTTGGGAATTACAGTCTTTAATGCCCTCGTATTATTAATGTACTGTTGATTCCTGCTTGGGAATTAAAACTGGAAGTGGAGAATTAAGAAAGGAAGGAAGGTATTGCCACATTGATTACTGGATTGTTCCAGTTCCATTTAATTGGCAAAACTGGTGTTGCTCTGATGCAGTATTCTGCTGCCTGTTTAAACCTAATTTTGCACTTCAGAGGGAAAAGTTACTTTCAGCCATGCTGAAATCCCTTTGGAGGAGCCCTACACGCACAGTGACACATATCTTGCTTTGAATGATCTCGCTCTGAGTCTGGATCCAGTTCTGAGATGGGGCAAACAACAGTCAGAAGTGGGAAACAGTGCATGTCTCGTAAGCTTTGAAACCCTTGTTTCAAATGGAGCATGCATGGAGTGACAGCTGTGGCAACTGAACCCTCCAGGTGGTGAGGATATTTCAGTCTCTGGCAGGGAGGGCCTGTCTCTTCCCTCTAAACTTGTCCAAGCAGGATGCTGGGGGGGTGTGAGATCCTGGCAGGGGAACCCTGGCTCCAGCCTGGCTCTGTAAGCCAGGCTCACAGAGAGCAATGACTGTGCCAAGTCTCTATGCTCCAGCATTTAGAAGTTGGCACTGGGCAATGCCAGACTGACCTGCTGTCTCATTTAATGGCTTTTTTGTGTGACACTGACTCCCGCAGCTCTGCACGTGTGTGCCAGCCTCGGTAAGCAGGTCAGACTTGCTCCTGCTCTCCCTTGCCCAGCCATTACCTTAATTCTCTCTCACTCATCCTGATGAGGACCTAAGGGAACTCAACTTACGAGGAGGGATGAACACGGCTGAACTTCTGCTGCAGCAGAGGAAAGTCCCAAGGGGTGATCAAATAACCATCTACAAGCATTTTCAGGGTGGAAATGGTGAGTTGAGAGGGAGAAATTGTTTAGGCTGAATGAAGGAGATATTATTAAAGTAACAGGATAGCTGAGCAAAGGGAAAATTTAGGCTGAGTTTAGGGAAACGTCTAAATGTGAGCCTTGGAGCCGTCTCCTAGCAGTGATAATCCTACTGTTTAAGTTGTTTCAGAGCAGGTAGTGTGCTAGAGCAGATACTGTAGACAGCAGTCCTAAAGTGACTGGGGAAAGGGCAAGAATATTAAGCAGAGGATTTTAATTTGTAATTTATGTGAATCGCTTGGTGTTGGTCTCAACAGCTCCTCTCAGGCTGTGGCTGTATCAGCTATAACCCATGATTTGTAAAATATGTGGGTGGGAGGAAGTGGGAAGGACACCAGGAACTTACCCTTGGGCAAGCTTACAATAATGAGACATAGTTCTTCATCTGTTGGGAATGATATGGGTCTAATTGATGATCAAAGCGTTCTTTGTACTGCCTAAAGTGTAAGGAGAGAATTGCTCTTCTCCTTCGCATGGGGCAGAACAAGGAGAAGCACTTTTTCACCTTATTCTTGGCTATATCTGTTGGATAGACTGAGGAAAACTAGGTGTTGGTGATGAGGAGTGAGTATGTGATATATGGCATGAATTTGACACTGCCCAAGTCAGGGAGGAGTTTGTACCTGGTTTAATAAAGAAAGAACAGCTTGAAAGAAAATAAATAGAAAACAGAAGTAAACATATGTGCTACTTTCCACCTAGAGTCCATGAAAGGAAAGCTAACAAGAGCTCCAAGGGCTTTGTAGGCTTTGGCTGGGGATGTGTGATGCATTCCCCAAAAGAAAAAGGCTGAGTGGGAGGAATGAGGAAAAAGAAGAAGCAGTTTGTAAGTTAGATGAAAACTAGTCTGTGAGATATTACGGGCATGGGCAAAGGTACATGTTGGAGAGAGAGTGGTTGTGAAGAGCAGAAAGAAGACCTGCCTTGGAGATATGTTTTTACCACTGACATAGGAACATCTATAGATCAGAATTAGGATATATGTGATGTTCAAAGCTAGTTAAAATAAACTAAAATGCACCAGTTATAATTTTAAACTACTTAAATGCCCTTGGGGGGGGAGGAAGGGGGGCTGGGGTGCTTACTTGGTGTCATCATAACAAACCATTTTGGTCCAGGTGCTGAATTGTTCTTGCATTCATCACTGTGCATGGCATTTTCCATTGCCTCTAGTCTCTGCCATATTCCTGCTCTGACTGTATGGAGATTTTCCTGCAGCATCATTCATTCTGTTTATCAGCATCTGAAGTGTGCAGGCTCTTCCAAGACATATCCATTGTGCCCCAGATCCATCCCCCTCTTCTTTGTCTCTGTTGACAAAATTCCTGGAACAACAGGGCTGTGAGCCAGAAGAAGATTTATGAGCACTTATGTCACCTACCTGGTAAGCAGTAATATGGGAACAGCAGTGTAAGAGTTTCCAGTGTACAAAGATTAGGCTAAAGATACAGTAGGGCAATGGCTAAAGCCGTGTTAAAACTTGAGGGATACTTCTTCAGAGGTATACAATATGCAGCATGTCTGGACTGGGGAGATGGCAGTAACCATGAGGGTGGGAGGCTGCCTTAAGCTGAAATTGGGTTGCCAAAAATCAGGGAGTTGGAGAAACTTAGATGTAAATTATGGTGTGATTTATAGCTTTAAGCTCCACCTCTTAGGACTAACAGTTTATGAAGTTGCAATCAGTCTTGTCCCTTTCTTTGAACTGATCTTCTTAGCTTCTGTAGTTTACCTGTAAGGCAAGTAGTAGACAAAAAGATTAAATATGCACCAGTCTTCTGCAGTTGGTAAACACAGAAACAGTGTTCTTCTTTGGTCTGGACATACAGGTATTTCCTTGCTAGACAGCCCAGTAGCACGTCTAGTACCGTGCTAATTTCCATACAGCTTCTAGTGCATTTGCTATTCTCTGGTGGTGTGTTGGATACCAGACACAAAGCACCTTCCAGTTTTGTAGAGTATCTTAGAGGTGAGATGAATTTCTTCTTACCTACAACTAGGGCCTGAAACACAAGCATTGCTTTTTGATTCATTGCCTGATACTGCTCAAATGTCTGAGAAATGAAGCCAGTGTGAATTAAGATGCTGTCAAAGATGAGCAAATACTGAAGGGTACAGTGACACTGATGGGTAACACTGGGGCTGGCAGGACATTTGTCTCTAGGTAGTAGCGGAACTGAGGGTGGTGGTGAGTCTTGGAATTGGGCTACTGATCAGGAATGAGAGTAGGGCTGGGAATTAGCATTGTAGTTGGTGCAGATACAAAATTAGCTGCTGAATTAAGATTCTGCAGCTTGACGTCCTCTAGTTGGTGCTGGGACCTCATCAGAGCTCCCAGGGAGCAGAGCCCAGAAAGCACTGCGATATGAACTTCCCTGTGGTCCTCCAGGAAAGTACAGGAGGGGGAGGCTGGAGGTAGGTGATGCTCTTCTTCTTCCAGTATGGAGCCAATGTCCCTGCAAAGTTCTCTTTGCTGGTGGCTAGTGCAGACTGTTCAGCCTCCTGTCCTAAGCATCATCTTCCTCCTAATCAGGAAAGCTGCCTTCAAGGCAACTTTTGATCTGGGACTGCAGTATTACAGGATTTCCTTTCCTCTTGCTGTCTTGAGTTTGGAGACAGAGTTTTGGGGGCCCTCCCAAGAGGAATTGTGCAAAAATACCCTCCCAAGGGGCTATCGTGCAAGGCTGCCGAGCTGGCACAATTGCAGCAGAAGGAGCTACCAGCATTGGCACACAACAGAACTGGCCCCAAACTCCTGGGACCAGCCTCAGTTTCTTTATCTGACCTGAAGATTGCCTAACTTTGCTGTACACTGCCTGAGTAGTACTTTATTTACAGTTAGCCTGGTTGAATGCACAGTGACCTATTTGTGTACATTCTGTATTTTGAAATATTGTCCAGAAATATCTCTAAATGCTGAGCTGCATTTTGCCTCTGCAGCCTAATAATTTTCTATTAATACTTATCTTAGATCTGATCCACATAGAAATGCAGTGTCAAATAAGGTTCTTATGATATTTTTAAGCAATCTAACCTTTTGTCCTGGCTGAATTCCAATCTGAATAATTACTGTCTGACTACCTACATTTCTCTTGCATTTTCAATTGGACAAGTTAGCTTTCCCTTCCCATTTTAACAGTGATTGCGTAACATTGCTCTGCAGCACTAAGTAGATGCTTCATTCCTCTACAATGGTGGATATGTTTTATTGGTAAGTAAAATGAGATTATAGAGGTATAATGGTTTTAAAGGCATGTTTATACCTAAATATAGATATGTCTGTAAAACCACTTAGTCTAATGGCCCTGTCATATATTATTTTCCAGGGAGTAAGGGACAATGTAATAGTGTGGAGTAAGATGTAACGGATTTATTTATCAGACTGGAGTTCAGGATTTGCTAATTTTTTTTTTTTGAGTGGCAAAATCACAGAAAAGACTCCAGACACTGTGTTGCCCCACACCATCACCAAGGGAAAAACCTGCTCATGTAAAACACTTTGTAATAAAATATACTGGCACATTTTAAAAATCATTCTTGACTGGTGAAATTAAACTTTAGCAATACTAAAGTTACTTGAAACAACTAAGGGCAAATGCCCTGTTTTACAACTACAGCCCTGTCAAGTGCTTGTGAATTTCTCCATGTGTGAATTTCTATATTCCTCTTCACTGGAAACAAGAACACCACTCAGGAGGAGATCCACATGCTGCCTCCATTGCTTCATTGATTGGACACCTCAAACTTTTGCATTTGAACAGCATAGAAATTAGTGGATAAAACTTGCTGCTGTGCACACAAAAACACATTTTCACAATAGTTCTGGAGCCACCTTAACTTATCAATAAGTCTGTGCTGGTTCCTCCCACCTCTCCTCTACTAGCACACATTCAAAAGGGGGTTGTGAACCAGACGAGATGAGGGAAGAGAGGTGAGGTTGATGCTGGGGCATTTATCCCTTTCTCTACCAGCCAGCACTTCCATGTAAGCAGAAATGTGGGTAGTGGCTACTGCTTGTGAACAGAAGTCAGCCCCAAGAAGGGTAAGGAAGGGACTGTAACACCGTGAACACTTTGTTGCAGTCTTTGAGCAGCTAAACTGCACTGTGAACCTGAAGCTGCCTTGTGAGAGCTGAATGATGGAGACCACCACTGAGCCCTGGGTTGGGTGTGATCTATTGAAGTTCCCCTGCCCTATCACATCTCTGGGTCCCATCCTATGAGGGAGCCCAGCCTGGACCTAGTACCTGCTATTCCCTCAGAAGGACACCCCCCATGGAGCACCTGAAATGCATAATGAACATGACAGAAGTGTTGCCTGTGAGCAAGGGATGTAGGGAGAGCTGTCTTGGGTGGTACAACACAGGCTACCTAAGCATTGCTCTGCTTGATCCAGAAAAGGCTAATGGCTGAGGATCCAAATTGGTGATGCCCAGTTGACTGTGGAGACACTGATGACCTCCTCATCACGTTAGCCTCTTCCTAGCCTTGGCTGCTCCCTGCATATCTGGCCAAAGCCTGAGAATCTGACATTATACAGGGAACTCAATCATCTTGTGTTGAATGGAAAAATCTGCCTGGAGGGCACATCCCATGAGCTAGACACCCAACAGATTGGCACCTATTTGTTCTTTAGAACAAGTAGGGCTCTTTTCTGCTGCTTGGAGGTAGATGCTAGAGATTTATTGACTTTGACACAGGTGAAGAAAAGGGAATGGGTTTCTTGGCCAGCATTTTTCCCAGTGGGAGAAGTCTGTGTTGAGGTGTGAAGGCAGACAGCTGCTGTGATCACCTGCATAGCTCCTGCATTGCTGCTGTCCAAGCCCTGGATTGGAAGGCCCTGTAAAGTATTCCTGGTGGGAGAGGGGCTAGGAAAAACCTACACTCTGCTCCCTGGGCATCACAGCTAGCCATTGCCTAACCAAGCATAATATACTATGTGAGTCTATGCAGAGGGATCGCAGGAGATATATTTTAAAGAGAACAAATATAGCATTAAAGTGAGTGAGCAAGAGAGTGAGAAACAGAGAGCTTATAGAGTGCATTAAAGTTAATAAAGCATTGCAGTAGTGGGGACTGCATTTTGCTGTGAAGGAATCTAATTTAGTGACTCGTAATTGGAGGATAACAGTCCTGCTGGAATGAAGTTAGCTGTTCATTTTGCCAAACTCTCAAAGTCTCTTGGTTCTCCTTGTGAGCATCTCTCAGAAAGTGGATCCGTCAGAGAGTTTAGAATCGATTAATGCTTCACACCCGTGGTCCCTTTCAGTCTCCTAAGTGGATTTGGTTCCTCTGGTGCATATTTATTATCTATTTTATTATCTGCTTATTTATCTGGTAATATCAATGCAGGATACATTCTCTCTGCTTAGCATGACAATGAGGAAGAAGGTGCTGAGTCTACGTGTTCTCCTGGGCAGGGCAGGATGGGGCCCTTTGCATCCTTTCAGTATGGGTGGCTGGTGCCAGGTAGGGCTGTTTTGTGGACTTCCAGCTTCCCCAGTCTTGCCAGCCTTGTGTCTGCTGCTATGGCTTCCTGTTCATTTGATAGAGTCATGTGTAGTAGCAAAGAGTATGGAAGGGTCCCATTCTTGGACCTCCAAAACCAGAGATGTTGTGCAAAGAAACATGGGGCTGGCGTATTTATTCCAAGTGTGCCTGGCTACTGAAGAACAGTGTTATGGACATGAATAGCTGAGCAGGACCTTTTGCACTGAGGGAAAGTCTTCTTTAGTTTGAAATGTCTGAAATCTCCTTAGGACAGCAACATGACCCTAGATGAGCACACTGAGAAGTGCTACCTCCCACAGGGGTGGTTGGAAGATGGGGGGGCTCCTGCTCTGGTTTTGTCCCCAGATCAGGGTGGGTTCTGATAGTTACACTGCATAGGTGCTCTAAGGATTAATTCATTAGTGTTTGTAGAGTGCCTTGAGGATGAAAAGTTCTGTAGAAATGTGAACTATTATTAAAACCAGACTGAATAAAGAAAGCTAGGAACAATTCCGCAGGGAACAGTCCCGCTCAGGCAGGGGCTGGAGAGATGACCTCATCGGGTTTTTCCATTTCTACTGTTATGATTACAAAATAAAGTGGACATGGTTAGGGAAAAGATTGGTGTAACATCCCTGGCTGTAGCAGTTGAAGCTGAACCTTTGTAAGGTAAGCTCTGTGCGTCTTTCTGCTTCTGGACAAAAATAGCTGTCCTATGGGCTTGGAGGGAATGTCTTCCCCACACTGCACTGATCCAGTTTTGGCCATGACCACTGGGAAATTTTGTGTTCCTTGCTTTTTAAAAAGAAATGAACCTTGTATGGATGAAAGGCATATGGCAGACTGTACTGCAGACTGGAGCTGTGTTTATCCTGGTGGTAGGAAGGTTGTATGTAGTGGACACACACATAGGCACATACATACACATCCAATGGCCTTGCCCATTTATCCTTGCTTTTTTTTTGGAGGGGCTGTGTTGAGAAAGTAAAAGGGAGTGCTAATCTGCCCCATCTCTTCGGCCTCCCTGCCTATACCTCCAGCAGAAGGCCGAACTGATCACAAGCACCAGTAATTCCTTTGTGTTGAGGGTGAGCACTTAGACATGGGCTTGACAGAAGCAATTAGTTTCACAAAGACAGATGATCAGCCATCAAAGAACAATTCTCTATCACTTTTGACTTGGATCTCAGAGTGACATGGGACCTGAGAGATGACAGGATTCCATCTTCTGTTGACAGCTGTTGTCTGAAGTGACTTTGAACTCTAAAGTAGAGGCTGGACTGATCTGACCCCCCCGACTTTAATAGAGCCCTGACCCAAAGGTCTGGGCATCAGGCAAGAATGGTTGGTGGGAGGAGGGCTAGTGGCAGAGGAAACTCAATGGATCTGCCTTGAAGGCTGAGTGCATGATTAACTTGTCAATTAATTCACTTTCCCTTTCTCTTACTTTCCTCCCCTTCCTTTTCTCTCCCTTTCCTTTTTTTCCTTCCTCACTTAGGGAGTGTAAGAGCTGAAGATGAGGCCCAGGGTGGAGTGCTACTCTCCAAGGTTTTGGCTGGTGCTGGCAGTCCTCGTGACAACAGGGAGCGGGGCCCATGCCCAGAAAAGCCACCCGAGCATTGGCATTGCGGTCATCCTGGTGGGGACCTCAGACGAAGTGGCCATCAAAGATGCTCACGAGAAAGATGACTTCCACCACCTCTCAGTGGTGCCTCGGGTGGAGCTGGTGGCCATGAACGAGACAGATCCCAAGAGCATTATCACTCGCATCTGTGACCTCATGTCAGACCGGAAGATTCAAGGGGTGGTATTTGCTGATGACACAGACCAGGAAGCCATTGCCCAGATTCTGGACTTCATCTCTGCCCAGACCCTCACTCCCATCCTGGGCATCCATGGAGGCTCCTCTATGATCATGGCAGATAAGGTAAATTTGAGCTTTCTTCTATTGCAGACCTGCAGATTGAAACTTGAAACAGAAATAAATATATCTTATTCTATGATCTTCAGGTGTAGTCTCATGGGGCCTAAGGATTGGGGGACTAGAGAGTCTCAGATACAGAGAGAGATTAAAAGAGCTAACTATGTGTAACACTGCTGAGAAGAGCCTATTAGTCATGTAGAATTATCTGCAAGAGAAAAACCGAGGAGAAAAAGGAGCAGGCAGAAGAGAGCTGCAAAAAAATCAGTCCTTTTCTTCTTCCTCAGGAAGGGTACAGAGCCCCTGACAATTATGATTTCTTTTTTTAAAGGTTTTATTTTCGCCTGTATTTTACCTTAGAAGAGCCAAGGATGCTAGCTTAGGTTTTTCCTGTATGCAGCTGGAGGACGTTGTGGTATTTTCGGGGATGCTTAATACGGCTCTTACATCTTAATTGGAAAATAATTGAATCTTTAATAAAGCCATCCTCTCTCAGAAGTGTTCATTATCTCCTAAAGTTAAATAGGTGTTAGCTAAAGCAACAAACCAGTCTGAACCAGTCCAGCTAAGTCTTTCTTTTTTCCACTGCTCTACTTTATTCCTTTGTATCACTGACACTTGACTGTTTTCCCAGGCCCCATCCAGCCTTCTGGGGAATTCCTACACAAACAAGCCTTCCCACTACTGGTTTTGAACAGGGCAAGATGCAAGAGGAGCAGCATCTTTGGCCAGCTAATAACTTGTAGCTTAGAGGAGCCTCCATGGGGTCCCTGGCAGCTGGACCTGATAAAGGTCTTTCCCCTGGGAGGAGCAGAGGACCCAACAATTCACAGCTGATGTGCGGTTGGCCAGATGATGTGGCTAACAGTGGCCTCTGGACTCTGTGGGCCAGTGGGAATACTTGACAGAAGTGGATTGTCCTTTTTCCTGCAGGTTTGGTGCCAGACAGAGTTGGGGCCAAGCCCTTTTTTGAGAAGACTCTCTTGACCACACTTTGTGCATTGCAAAGGAGTAAACAGGGACACAAGCCTTTTTCTTTTACAGATCACTTTTAAGCAAATCTGAGACATTTAACTAGGCAGAATCATGTCTAATTGAATGAAAGGGGGGCAATTAAGCTGGCCACTGTGGCAGCTTTTCCTCAGAAAGAGAGCTAATAGGCTTGAGAAATCCAGGCATTTTTTGTTTTATTTACCTTGTAAGTAAAATAACCCAGGTTATTGTAGGTAAATTAATCACAAATTATATTTCTCACTCTTTCACCAACCGTTCAGTTGCCAAATAACTTACAGTTAATATGCAATGTTATTTTCTCATATCAGCCTTTGAACTAAAGTAGTCACTGAATAAAATAATCACAGGCCTTTCTCTCTTTCTCCTTGTATAGTTGCACATGTGCTAAAGTCATTCTTCCCCATTCCTCCCACAGTAAAGCTTTTTCTGTCTTGGAGGACAGTTAGGCAACAATGCTGCATCTCGATGCCCTCCTGCCTGCTGCATTGCACGGTATTGATGTCTGTGCAGAAGAGGTCTGAAGTGTTACTTGAGTGCTGCATTTCACAATTGTGGTGGCATTTTACATCCTCTTAGAACAAACCTAAGTGTTACTGATGTCAGACCTCCTAGGCACTGGGAAAAGGTCCTTGTGACTTTGAACATGGCAGACCAAATTCTGATTTCAGATTCCCACAGCGTAAACCCAGCATAGCCCCATTGCCTTTGGCAGGATTAGATCAGATTTATGCTGCTGTAACTCAAAGAGAAATTTGGCCTATTGAGCTTTGCAAAGATTTTTCTTTCTGCCTATCTCTAGTCTCTCCTTGGGAAGGCAGCATCTCCTGCAACTGCCCTGTGTACCCCACTGCTTCACTTCTAAAGAGTGTTCTGGTGGGCAGGCAGCCAATGGGGAGCTCAAAGGTGGAAGCCTTATGAAGGGAGACTTCTGTTTTATCAAACTCCCTTTTCTTGTAGTTTTGCAGACAGGAGCAGGTTATGTACAAACACGTGCAGTTTTAGGAAAGGCCAAGATTTCTTTTTAAACAGAAATTGAAAAGGCTGACCTTTACAGCTTCTGATTCACAGGTGCATAATCTTTAATGGATAATGTTTATTTGATGAATTGAATTAAAATATGGTAGAGTGTAAATACATTGGTATTAATACTAAAAATACTGAAGTCAGCCTGGTAAGTCCTTAAACAATCTATTTTCCACAGAGGACCTTGACAGAGGCTTTGCTTTTAATGACTTTTAGTCATGTTCTTTGCAGATGAGTTGTGTGGCTGGGGTTTGATCCTGCAGGCATGGATTGCTTCTTTCAGCATCCCCTCAATGCCCACAGCAGTCTGCTGTGATTGAACTTGTTCAGCATTTCACAGGTTCAGACCTGCACTTAGAGCTTTGTTATGCTCCCAGTGCATTTGTGATCAGTAGCCCCAGTGCAAACCTAAAGAATACTACAAACCCACTAATGCTTTGATATGACAGATAAGTCCCTCTTCTCTGGAGGTTAATGCAAAAACCCTCCTCAGTCAAACTATCTTCCCTGGAGTAGCATGTGAAATTCTGTTTCGTCTTCAATGGGGTTTAGTAAGTGTGTCTGGGAGGAAATTTGGGTCCATGTGTAAAAAGGGCTTTGTAATATACTGTGAAGCTGATAAATTGAGACACAAAAGGTGAGACAAAAAAAAAAAAAGGAAAAAAAAAAGAGAGGATTTCACACCTGAATTTTCTTTTCTCCTGTATATAAAAACAGAAGTATCATATAATGTGCACCGTAGGCTGGCTTCATCTCAGTTAACATGCATCTGAAAGCTTGCTACCTGCCAGTTGGAGGTCTAGGTATCATTACAATCAGTGGGGAAGGAGGCATCACCTGAGGACAATTCAACCCACCCACCTCAGGGTGTAGAGAAATACTGGAGGGATAGTCCTATGTCTCCCCACTGATAGCTGAAGAAGGCTGTACCCTGACTTGCTCATGATGCCTCAAGTTAAATGCCATGAATCCTGCCGTAGGTGTAACATAGCAGGTGGAGGTATGTTGCTGGAAGTGTAGCATCTGGATTTCCTGATTCTTTTATTTAAACTCATGGTCTTTAATATTGCATTTGATTAGATTTTGTAGATGTTTATGTTTTCTTGTTCTCCCTGTGTTTTGCCTTTTTCATCTGAAAATTGAGTATATAGGAATTTGCACATGTTTTGCTCTTTCTCTTCTTGGTGCTCGTGTCTCTAATCACACCTGTTTAGCTGTTACAAAGTGTTATGTTTAATCTCTGCTTAATTTGGCATCAGAAGAAAATTGACCAGATCATCTATGTGCACACTGCAATCTGGTTTAGTTCCAGGAAAACAGGGAAAGCACAGACACACTATGTGCCTCACTTGAGCTCTGAAGAGACCATTTTGCCAAGGGAAAGTCTTGTAATAAGCCATTTGTGGCTCTTTAGTCTCTGAAGAATGTGCCAGCAGAGATGCTGAACAGCAGGAATTGCAGCAGACATTTTGTTGGTGCTGGGTGGCCTAAGAGTGATGGCTGAAGGGGACCAATACCCTCTGCCTTAGCTCCTCTCAGAGAAGCAAGCCCTGCAGCTGTGGGGCAGGATAGGAGAACCACTGCATTGTTGCAGACCTACAAGGAAGCACCTGGTCCTTGTTTTGGTGCCAACACCTTGTAAAGGGATTAGGATGATATCATCTCACCTGGACCTCTGATGAGAAAGGGAATAGCATGGATCACTGATGATTTGTATTTAACCTGGAGTAGATGAGATGGAGAGGAAAGAAATGTTCACCACTACCAATGCTAGGTTCTTGTGATCCAAGAACTTTGCTTGTGGAAGCCCTCTGATCTTTTCAGTTTGCCTGAAGTCACCACAGTGCCCTTTCTTTTTATAATTTTGTACTGCCTGATCTTAAGCATTAGTTTGTATTGTCCGGAGGGCTGCAATGCACTCGTGACAGGTGAGCATATCTGTTTAAAATAATTTCTCCTTTCTCCCTAGTTGTTTTGAAATCATAAATTCAGTCCCATCACAGTGTGGAAATAGCTGACAGATGAGGATGCTCTGTGTTAGGAGACTGATGGTGGAAGGAAACCTTCAAGGCTGCAAACCAAGCTTCAGTTCAGATAAGCATACAAACCAATATCTTGTATTTGCAGACCTGAGACTGGAAATCTGGGCTGGGCTTTTCTTCATTATTTTTTAAGTATTACCTAAAATCACTTCTGTGCAGAAGGTAAAGGAGCAGTCACAGAAAATGAAATACAGTAACAATGTACATTTATAGGAACCGTAAGAGAAGAGCAAATTGTTGTTCATATTTAGGACATTTACTGTGTTGGAAAAGATTTAGCTTCTTGCCTAAAAAATGACCAGACCATTTGGCTGACTGGTCTGTTTTGTAATGATGGATTATTTATTTTTCAAAATGACAGGAAAAGTCTACTTGGTGATAATGAAAACAGAAAAGGTGAGACCAGAAAATGCCTTGGGTTCTCTTATAGCACAGCTGGTGACCATAATTTTTGATGTAACTGTTCCTTGATATATCTCCACACTCACATTATTTTGCCAAAGCTTCTTGTCCTGTGCAGCTTTACAGTAACACAATAGTACACATGCAGCACCCAGGAAAAAATCAGAACAAGAGGATGATTATGCTTTCCTAGATGAAAAGTGTTCTCCTCTATCTCTGCATCCCTTGCTATTTTCTCCAGGGCTTGCCCATGCTGGGTAGCCATACTGTTGGAAAAAACATGGTAGAAAAGAATTTTTATTACAGGCTGTGCCTGTAGTAAAATCTGTATAAAAGCTGCATGAAATTAACTTGAAATCTAAAATCCCTGATCTGTTCCAGGCCAGATTCTCCTTCCTTTTCTCACACAGCATAGAGATGACTTTTCTGCTACTCCCTCCACTGCCTTGCTCTTTTTCCCAGTTCACATCAAAGCTACAATTTCTTTCCATCCCCACTGCAAAAGTCCCCCTCCCCTTTCTTTTTTTTTTCTATCAAGGTTTCTGAGTCTTGTGTGTCTCTCTTTCAATGCTGAAGGTCACTGTGATCACTCTATGCCTGGGCTATGCTTCAGCAGCAATGATATTCATTGGTATTTTGGTGGGGAGCAAGTCCAAACTTGGACAATAGGTGTAAAGCACAAGGGGAAGCTAGATGCCAGTCATGGTGCAGCAAAGTGATGCTGCAGGTACAGGGATTCCAAAACTAGTTGGATAAGCTGTGCACCTAGATACACACTGAAACCAGGACAAAGTCAAAGACACTGGGACAGTGCTGCTAAAAGCAGAACATCTGTAATTAAAAGGAAAGCACTTTCACTCTCAGGTTTCCAAAGGTTAAACAATAGAGATGCATGGGGAATGCAGACCTCATTTTTTGGATGTATATTTGCTTCATTTTCATTAGAGATGACATCAGAAATTTTTAGAGCCCTTGAATGAAGGAAATTCAGTAAAAAAAAAAAAATTACAAAGAAAATGCTGCTTAGAAGGGGGTGGGGTGGGGGGGAAAGACACATTTTGATCTACAAGCATTGAAAGAGTATAGTTCAATGTTGTTAGAAGATTTCTATCCCTTTTTTTCTCTCCAAAGCAAAATTATATGCAGTTCATGTAAGTTCACAAAGCGTTTTAATTTCTCTGAAACTGCATTTGATTATGGTAATAGTTTAAAGGTTTCTTAGACTAATCTAGTGATTAGCAAAGATGAGTTTGATTTAAAATAAAATTAAAAAATTAGCAGTTTGCCTTCAAGCTTTTAATAATTTTATTGAGGACATGATTAATACACTTCTTTTGCTTTTGGTACTCAGTTTTCTTTTGCTGCCAAATGAAAGCTCTATGTAGCTCGCAAATAATGAATGAAATATTGTGTGTTCTCAAACTACGGGTCTGCTGCAAAAGTTAGGGAGGGAGAAGAAAGGTAGGTCACAGAGGTACAGAGAATAAAAGCCAGTATTGTATGCCAATGTTATTTTTTCCCTTGAGTATACACATGTAATAACAGGCCAGGTGGATCCGTAATTTGTTTTCATCTGTCTCTAATCCATTCATACAAAATTACATTTTTTTTATATAATGAAAGGGAATATAGGTAGCATATTTCTGTGGAGTTTAATTAACATCTGTGAATTTTGCTAGAACAATTTTTACTAGTTTACAAATAAATTACGGCACTTAAAATTCCTCAGATATTAGGAGACCTAGAAATGAACTTTTAAGAGCTTTAACCTCTCCCAAGGGCCATTAAATCCTTCAGTGTTAGCTTTCATTTTCTAAACAAGAGCTCAAGTACTCTCATCAATATTATTTCAATGAAAAAAAAAAAGACTTTTCAAAGAAATTTGTTATTTTATTAAATACCCAATTAATATAGTCTTTCTTCCATTTTCTTGGAAGGAACTCCATTTCAAGGCCTTCACTTCTTTGGGGTATTGTCTTCAAGAGCCAGAAAAAAAAAATATGGAGCTTGATTTATTCTTTTTTTTGTCATTTGAACAAATACAACTAGAAATCCCCCCCCCCCTTTTTTTTTTTGAAGAAAAAGTAACAACAAAATCTTATGGAAATGTAAATTTCCCTGAAATATCCCCATCACTTTTTTGCCTCCTAGTAATTTCTAGTGGATGCACTTCATATCAGCCCCGAGTCTTGAACACCTGAAGCCTGAAGGCATCATCTGAGCTTGAGTGTCACAGGGCTGGGGAGAAAACCTGCAGGGACCCTAGTGAGGCTTATGCTCTGCCAAACCACACTGGGGCACTTCTGAGCAGTGGCAACGTTGGGGCAGGGGTAGGATGCTGAAGAAGAGCACTGCACAGAGACGCGGGTGCCTTCCCTTGGCAGAAGTTGTCCCAGACAATAAATTCCAAGCTAAAGTGAAGCCTGATTCCTTTACATCAGCCTTTTGTAGCTATTTATAAGCTGCTTTATTTTAGGTCATAGAATTCTTCTTCCAGGACTACTGAATGTTAGAATATTTTCTGTTGTGATAGTGATGTTTTCTTTTGAGTTACAGAAGGCCTTTCCTTGCCTAGCTCCAAACACAACCACTGCAACCTTCCTGAGAGAAAGAAACTGAATTAACCTCTTTCCTACTGATGTTTAAAAGCTCTGTTTCCACTGTCTACCTGAAAATAGAGGTATTGAAATTTTTGTGAGGAAAAGGTTGATTTCTGCTCAGCTCAGACCTGGCAAGTAATGGGGCTTTTGTGAAAAAGTTATTTCTTTCTAGATTTCTAATGTTGATTTTTCTCACTGATGATGTTTAGGTAGATCTCCAAATTTATGAGCACTTACCTAAAGAAAATCTGGGAGCTTGATGAGATCTGACCCATAGTTATTTATAATCATTATTCTAACCTCTTTCTTCAAAACAAAAAACCCAGCACAAAAGTATTAAATCAATTTGTGCCATCCGCAGCCGGACAAGGAGATTAGTTTCTTCATTCTGGAGCAGGCAGTCCTTTATTACAACCCCAAGCGGTTACTTGTCTCACAAAATCTAAATTAATTACACTCAAATTTGTCCCTACCCTGAACTGGCCTCAAAATGAAATTGAAAACATGGAGTGTGAAATTGCCCGATGCTGCTGCTTTAGATCCACGTGTCATTCCCCAGTAACCGCGGGACAGAGAGAAACAATTCTTTCCAGGGAATCTCTTATTCTCTTTGACTTTTATTTGCCTCATTAACCAAGTTTGGAGGGGATGGATTATGAAGGAAGTTAAGGGAATTACATACACACAAGCTGGAAAAAAACAGGTTAGAGAAAAAGATGTAATTATTATCTCTGACTTTGTTAAGGGTCTGCAGGAATTGATACATGAAGAAAGATTGAAACAGCTATACATGTATATTGTAGATTGGCTGAAGAGTGAGTCAGGGTATGATTTATATATGCAGTGAATAGAGGTAGACTAAGATTAGAGAAAATAATGCTTAGTGTAGCTGCCAGAAGTAGAAGTAGGAGCAACAGGATAAAGCTAAGATATTAAATGTTATGTTAAATGGTAATATTAAATGATATATACATGTCTATCAAGAAAAAAGTTCAGACCCTGAGTTTTATTAGGATGTGTTTTAGTCTTCTTAGGTAAAAGTGTGGAAACCACGTTGCCTCGGCTGTTTACAAGCAGGGCTGAACTAAGCACTGGAGAATGTGCTATATATCTAGAGTGGGGGAGGAAGAAGATGAACAAGATGAGAGAAAGATAGGAAAACTTTGAAACTAGGATTGTAGGGGGGGTGGGGGTGGAGAAGAAAAAAAAGAGTAAGTTCTGAGAATGAAAAGAAAAAAATACCCTAAAGGCTCTGTTGAGGCAATTTTTTGTTGTGCTTTGGCAATAGCTTCTAGCTGTGTATTATCTATGAGGTTCCTGATAATAACAATAAATGTATGTTTTGGAGGAAGGGGGGAAGGAGGAATAAAGGATGTGGAAAGTCTAAACCCAGACAGGAAAAAAGCAAGAAAGGTAAATACACAGAGTGAACGAGAAATGATCTAAAGAGTGTCAGCAGAATGAAGCAGGTGTAGTAGACCCGAGTCCTCACCACAGCTCTGCTATAAAACATGACTTTAAGGCAGTTGCTCAACTTCTGTCTACAGCAATTTGCTCTTTGCAAGAAGACTGTAGCAACGTTTTTGTAAGGTACTTTGAGCTCTACAAAAGGCAAAGGCTATCTAATTGCTAGGGAGCAATTAATGGATTTTTCTAGCTGAAGTAAATACAATGCTTGATATGAAAATCTGAACTCTGGGAGGAGAAGCTGTAACCCCCATTAGAGGTGGTTGAATAGCTGCAGCAAGCAGGAGAACTTATTGTATGCAGGGCTGATAGTATTGTAAGCTTGCCCAGCATTCCCCATTATAAGATCCTCTTGGGGGTTTCCTGTCACTTTGCCAGACTGTGACTGTTTGAGCAAAGTTTCCTGTGCCAGGTGTATGCCTCAAGCTGATTGATTTTTAATTTATTTTTTTTCCCATTTATTTGGAAAATAAAATAGCTGTCTGAAAGTGTGGCACAGGAAGGTACGTGATCTATCCATCTTGCAAGTGCTGCCATTTTTTCCTCCAAATGTTCTGCCTGACCACCCCAAGTCCCCAGAGCAAAGGCACAGGTCTGGAGGGGATGTCTTGCAGGGGAGGACTTTCAACCAGAAATATGCTTTTGCTGCCACTGCATAGGTTGCCCCAAGTTTGGACTTGTAAGCGTGACAAACTGTGTATGTGCAGCAGAGACTTTTGAGGTGTTTGCCACACATTTTGAAAAGATCCTGCCCTTGCAAACTGTGCTTCGAAAGTGCACCTGGACCTGGGGACTGTAGAAGCTGTGCTGGGCTTGGAGCTCTCCTGTGGGGTGCTAGTGAGATCCAGCTGGGAGAAACGCACTGTGCAGCAGAGAATCTGGGATGGAACATGGGTGAGGTGAGGGAGCACCCAGAGTGTGATGAGGAGCCAGTGCATAGGGGGAGCATTTGGAAGAGATTCTGAAACAAGGAGATGGGCAGGGGGTCTGGAAAAAGGCGGGAAGCAGGAGATGGGTAATAGGAAATGGTGGAAAGAGAGCAGAAAGAGGAGGAGACATGCCTGCCAAAATGATGCTGCCTGGTTGCCTGGCCATGGGAGCAAGAGCTGGGGAGCGGAGGGTGGCAGAACAGCTGAGCAAACATGACGTGAGGTGTGAAACAGGAGTGGAAAACCTGCCAGGTGGAAGCTGGGTGAGGAGAACAGGCCTGGGCCAAGGCAGGGCACAGAGCAGTGGGTCGGGGCAGCGATGCTCTTTGAGCGAGCACTGCCTCCCTCTCTGGTCAGACAGAAATATTCCCTTCCCACTCTGCACTGAGCCACAGAGGGTGGCAGAAATGGCTCGTTAGGGAGGGACCGGGCTACTGGCTTCAGTGCTTCCCGCTGGGGAAAGCTCAGCGGGTCCCCCAAAGCCTGCCCGGGGCTGGCTTGGCTGTGCCCCCCCTTATCCAGCACACCCTACACCGTGGCCCCAGGCCCGGTGGGGAGAGGGAAGAACTCCTGGGAGGAGGAATCAAGCCCCCCACAGCCTCTGCCAGCTGCCTGGCTCGGGGCCAGCGAGGTCACTACTGAGCCTGTGGCGCTGGCGGGGACCGACAGAAGCCGTTCGGAGGATGCTGTGGTGGAGCTGCTGGTGCCTGCAGGTATATGCCCGCGCAGCACAGCGCTGGCTCCCGGCTCCCCTCACTTTGCCGCTTGCTTTCTGCAGAGGCAGAGCAGTGTCCTTTCCCCCCAGGCTTGCTGCAGCTGTTTGGAGGTGAGGGGTGAAGAGCCACACGGCGTGGCCCTGACACAGGGCTGGGCAGCATGTCCAGTGGACTGCCAGCCTTGCTGGGTCTCAAATCCTGTTCTACGCCTGCCCCCCTTCCCCTCCTCTCCCTTGTCCTGCTTCCCTTCCTCTCACTCTCTCCTGTCTGTCACTCTACCAGTTTCTTAATTATTGTCTGCAGTGTGCTTTGAAAATGTAGTGTGCTCTGTGTTAAGTGTTTTTATTATTATTATTATTTCTCCTTTTTCGTTTGCATCCCTCAACTGCTCCTCTCTTGCTATTGTGGCTTCCAGAGAGAATGTGTGGGCTTACATTATTTATAGCTGTGTGAGAGTAATTACAGAAATGATTTAATTACTCAGTTAATACCATTCTCCACATCACCAGCTTGACAAGCTGGTGATCCTCTCACCGCAGCCAACCATGCAGTCTAGTGTTGTCTATACCATGTCATGGACGAGCGGGTAAGGGGAGGCAAAGCTTGGGGAAAGGTTTGTGACAGCCTTGCACTTTGTTGGTTACTCCCCCTGGCCTAAGGGATGAGGCTGCTGCCCTGCTGAGTACCTGGCCAGGGTCAGTGTGTGGTGTCACTTCAGCTGGAGCAGAGCTGCCTGTGAAGATGTGGTGTGCACTGGGGGTTTGTGGCTCCCTGATGATGGCTCCTTCTTCCAACACAAACCTATTTGAGCTGAAGATTTAATGTTTGGTGCACTGCATTCACCAGCCCTTCTCTATCAAAGGCCAGAGGTCTGAGAGGTTTATATTGTTTTACCTTCTATTTAAACCTATCAAATCATAGGGTTCATGCACCTTGTATGGGTCTGAGCGAGGTAAAATTACTATCACCAGAAATATTATTCCTTGCAAGTGACTGTATGTAGCTCTGACCCTCTTGAAATAAATGAATTTTCCCTCTGAAGGGGGTGGCTCCCTCTTGCTGAGACTCCTCTCACTGGAAATATAGTGCTTCCATCACTTCCAGTTCATGAAGGCTTGTGGGGAGCAGGGAATCTCCCACTACTAGTGCAGTATGGAAGGAGGTTGAAAGAGGAGAGTACACACTTTCCTTCAGGGGATGCACTGAGCCAATGGTTGCCAATATTTTTTTGTTACCTACTAGAGGTGTATTTGAAAAAAACCCACAAACCACCTAGTGAGCTCTGGAGAAATGTAAGGAAGACAATCCTCTTCTGAAAGTACTGTAGATAAAAAGGAGGGGGTCAATGGATGCTTAACAAAGGAGACGGTCGCTCAGGAAGCAGAGAGAGAGGCTCTTGTTGGATAATGGCGTGTTTGTCAGATAGTGGTGTATGGAGAGAACATCTCTCAGAAGTGCCTGCCTTCCGTGTCTCCAAGTTGCCTGACTCCATTTGGGCTCCTTCACGGTCTGGGCTGTGGGCCAGGCTCAGCCTGTTCCTCGGTGCGGCAGGGCTGGGTGGGTTGTGGGAGGGTTGGGAACAGGTGGCACTGAGGCTGGTGGAGTGGAGCGCCTTTTCCACACGGCACTGCCTGCCAAGCTGCCAGGCGCAGGACACCTGGTATCTGAATGGGCTCTGCCCACCTCCTAGGAAGCGATGGCAATCGAAGAAGTAGGATAAAGCATTTTGAGTGTGAACAGTGATTACAGGTGCCTTTTTTGTTTTGACATCTGACATGAGACAGTTTAAGGAAGCCCAAACTGGAAAAAATGATGGGTGTCTCCACCTTCTGAAAACTGGGCTTTTCATGTCGCATCTCTGAATGGATAATCAGAGCCCCTCATGGGTTTTGCAAATCCACACAGAAGAGCTTTTTTTTTTTTTTCCCCTCCTAGCTGGCACACTTGAAAGTTAATTTTATGACCTGACATTGGAACAGCTTGTTGAAAAGACAGAGTTAGTGTAAGGGTGATGAAACAAGTAATTTTGTTAGCTCCCAAATGAATGAATCCTGTTGTCAGTGGATTCACATCTCATGGTTAATCGACTCTATAACTGAATTATATGCTAAGGCTGTAATGTGAGCTCAGCCCTTAGTAGACACCAGAGAGTCCACAAAGGAGAGAACTTGAGCTGTGTGAAGAGTCAGAAGAGCTGAATTCATCCTTCCTCCAATTGTGATGACTGGGAACATTAAAAGGACCCCATTTCTCCACTCGCCACCCTATTTCAACTTGAAGATGCCTGTCCACTCCAAATAAGTGGGTGTGTGCTCATAGCAGCTTCAATTTTTCAGGAGCTGCCTACACCTCCTCCCTACAATAATCCTATTCCCCCCAGGTCTCCTATTGCTTTTCTCCCAGTTTTCGCTGTGCATTTTATACTGGCTGGCTGGGCAAAATAGAGATGTACTGTGGTGCCCTGAGGGTTCTGTGTACAGGGGCTGCCCACTACAGGCATGCTGCCAGGTCAGTATGAAGTTTATTTGATTGCCTAGTGAGCCTTTAACTGTGAGTGGGTGAATCATGCACACTGCTGTGGGGCCAGGCAAAGGCTTTGGGACTGCATGCAGTTGCGGGCTGTGTTTTGTACGGCACTGGGAGAATTTAATTCTCCTTGAGTCCTCTGCCCTTTTGTCAAATCAGGTGGAAATTGGCCAGCAGGTTCAAGAGTTACTGGGAAGCCTGACTCACGTACGCACAAACGCACACACACCAGGTTTGCAAGAGCCTCATGTCCTAAGGAAAATAAGCTAAAAATGTCCACAGAAGGTGGGCAAAGCCCTGCGTCAGCGTGTCTTGGGAGCTGTGATTGCTGCACAAGTGACCCATGCACAATGTGTCCCAAACAGGCTTGCAGCGCGTTCGCCCTCCCTGCCGCCTGCTCCCACAGTGACTCACTGTGATTCACCCCAGTGTGGCCCTGCACTCTGATTTGCATCGGCGACATGTAGTGTGAGCGACGCTGTCTCTCGGGGTTGGACGTTCAGTTCACACTTGTGCTCAACACACGTGTGCGCTCTGTGAATCGAGCACTGCGGTGGTTTGGATGGCAGCAGTAAATGAGATATCGTCATGAACAGGCACTTGCTCAGTGTCACGTGCGCCTTGTGGTTAGCTTGTGAAGGAGAACATGGCGTAAGGCTGGGAGATTTTAATATTTCTATCCAAAACCAGACATCTTGGGAAAAGAAATTAGCCTGATGACAGCAGCAGAATAATTGGATTATTCTGTTAGTATCCTCTATGGAAGAGAACATGTGCCTTTAACTATATTTTCAATGCAGAGACCTAAAAATTGCACTTAAAATGTGAATCGCACCTTGGTTTTCTTCATAACGGACAAGCAGACATCTGTTTTCTGCCCCACATTTTTTCTGTCTTTGTGCTGGCTGAACTTTCTGTCTAGCCTTATTCCTAGCCTTGTGGGAAGGTTACAGCAAACTGTGGTGATTTGGGTTCCTCAAGTGGCACTGAAGGAGGTCAGGGCATGTTCTAATCAGTGAGTGCCTTGGGTGGGCTGAGCAGGAGCTAGCCTGAAGGTGAAAATAAGGGAGTATGTATCCCTTGACCTAGAGGAGGGAGTGTGCTGGAAGGGATGGACTCCTGGGAAGGGGAGAGGTGGGTCTAATGAGATGAAATGCAGTGCAGGTAAGTGGAAAGCAAACTTTGGGCATGTCTTTGAGCAACAAGTCCTCCTTGGCTTTATAGGCTAAACTTCTGCAGTTGAGGTCTGAAAACTGAAATAATTTATAATGAGACTGACAAAGTTTTAGAGTATGCGTATCAGAAATGGTGTGACCAGCAGGAGTAGGGAGGTGATTGTGCCCCTGTACTTGGCACTTGTGAGACTGCACCTTGAGTGCTGTGTCCAGTTTTGGTCACCACAGTATAAGAAGGACATTGAGGTGCTGGAGAGGGTGCAGAGAAGGCCAACAAAGCTGGTGAGAGGTCTGGAGAATATGTCTTATGAGGAGCACCTGAGGGAACTGGGACTGTTTAGCTTGGAGAAGAAGAGGCTTAGAGGAGACCTCATTGCTCTCTACAACTACCTAAAAGGAGGTTGTAGTGAGGCTGGTGTTGGTCTCTTCTCCCAAGTAACTAATGACAGAAGAAGAGGTAATGGCCTTAAATTGCATCAGAGGAGGTTTAGATTGGATATTAGGAAGAAGTTCTTTACTGAAAGAGTGGTCAGGTGTTGGAACAGGCTGCCCAGGGAGGTGGTGGAGTCACCATCCCTGAAGGTCTTAAAAAAATGAGTAGATGTGGTGCTTCAAGACATGGTCTAGGGATCAGGGAGATGTTGGACAAAGGTTGGACTTGATGATCCTAGAGGTCCTTTCCAACCTAAATGATTCTATGATTCTATGTGCATGCCTTCAGGAGACAGCACTGCAGAGGTGGAAGGAGATAGGAGATAGGAAGAAACTGGACAGAGGATGAACCAGCCAGCCTTCTTTATCTGCTTGTTTTGGGCATCTGACAGACTCCCCAAACTTATGTGACCTCCGTCTCTTTTGTTTTAAAAGACTCTGATTAAGTTTTGGTAAACTTTTGCTCATTTGGAATCTGCCAGGTGAGTTTTGCTAAGCTTTGGGCACATCCAGATGTTCCATACAGCCATTACCTGGGCAGAGATGTAAAATCTTTTTTGCTAGTCAGTTGGTTCCTTAATTTAGATTTAATAAGTCACTTTGTGCTCCATTAATTAGGCCTTCATGCAAAATGTTTAATGACAAAGTGTGCTCGCCTGCAGATGGTGGAACAGCTTCATTTAGGGAATGGCTGGAGACCTCTCTGGGCTGTACTGTTCTTTGTGCCCATGGTCCATTCTCCTGCAATGAGCCATGCTGCCGTTAACCTTCGCTATCTCTATGTCCTGGCGTGAGGCCACGAGGCTCATCTTCACAAGGGCTTGTGATCCCTCTGCCCTTGCCTGAGCTCCCTTGGAAGACTTTATGTGCACATGTGGATTTTAAGTTTCATCTGCTTAATTGTTATAAGATGAAGCTGTGGCTGGAAGCTTTCTAACCAGAGGCAAAATGAGCTGGCAAAAACATGCTGTGATACTGACCACTGGGAGGAGAAATGGAGTTGTGAGTGATATTTGTCTCCTGCTGCGTTTCTGTGTGACAGTGTCACTCACTGGTCACTGTACTGGTCTGGTAGTGTGTTGCCCTATGTCTTGAGACGTGCCTGTAATAATACTTAGTAATACACAGTGCAAGCTGTGGGGAAGCATTTTGTGCTTTCGGAGCACCACAAGCCAGCCAGCAGCTCCTACCGTGCTGCTGCTATAAAATACACCAGTCTCTCGAATCATACATTGATAGCTTTTCTGTTTGGTAGCAGAGGAGTAAGCTTAGTTTAACCATTTCCCTCTCTTCTGGCCTAGTCTAGACTGCAGTACTAGGTAAAGGATTTTCTTGCATGGCATGTTTAGGCTTCTGTGGCCAGGGAGAAGTGATTTTTTATGGGAACAGGTAACAGTATGTGGAGGATGTGTGGCTGTGGCTGTGTCTCTATGTAACCATGCCTGTGCAGAAGCATGTCCTGTCCTCCTCCACACTGCATTCATCCCTGCTATCAAGGAATCCTTTTGGCCAAATGTTTTGCTGCCATTTGAGGAATAAGTTGGACAGGGAAATGAGCTCACATGAGTAGGTTAGTCACGAGGTGTCAAGGATCTTGTAACAATTTATCTCTTTGCACTTAGGAATCTGTAGGGGATTGTACTCTGGGAACTCATTCCCTGGGATTTGTTCCTTCAATTACAGGGAGGAAACCTCCAGAGGATAAAGTCATATTCTGATATACCTTCCTTGCTGCTCACCTAACCTTCTTCTTCTTCATACTGGTCCACCTCCATATGCCAGCACCCTTTGAGGGGTAGCTCCTGCAGAATGGGTTTGACTTGTCATGGGAGCTGAGGAAAGGTGGTAGATCTGTGCCAGGGGCAAGAAAATTATGAGGAGACCTGCTGAATTGGGGTGTTTGACAAGAGGCAGCGGTGCAGAGGAAGGACTTAAGGTATCCCAAGAGAGAGGGTGGAAGGAGGAGAGAGTGTGAGAAGAGGAGGTTTGACATGATATTCAGAGTAATTCATGGACTAAAGCAGGCAGAAAGGTCTCAGGGTGAGATCAGATAATTAATTAATGACTGCAGGGATGCATCTTCCTCTCTCAGCCAGCAATATGTGCATTGTGTGACTTCTAGTGAATGTATCTCTCCCGACACTTCTCTCGCTTACCCCATGGTCAGATGTGCTCAGCAGCCCCCAGCTCTCTTGCAGACATCCTGTGTGTGCCTTCTCAAGGCCATGGACCACAGGCTGGAGCTGCTGGTGACTACTGCCACCCTGTATCATATTGCCACCTCCTTGGTGACGTGCACTCTGCACTGTCCTCATGTCATTTGCTATGTGATCCCGGTTTCTGCCTTGTCCTGGCATGCCTTTGTAGGGAGCTTTAAAGAACTGTACAGGGGGTCCTGATGCTTTTTCTCCCTCTGTTGCCCAGGAGGCAGGATCTGGCCCCACTGCTGGTGAGCACCAGGCTGGGGAGGGAAGACAGTGCAGCGAGGAAGGAGTGACTCGTTCTCCAGGAAAGAAGGAAATGCAAAAAATTTGTCTGCACCTAAAGACGGGGGAAAAAAATTACAACTTAAGACTCAAAAGGTTCACTTCAGTTGCCCGAGTACCCCCAGAGGAAAACTCTTTGTTGCCAAATACTTTCCCTTCCACAGCCCCATTATTTCATTCCCCTTAGTATTTTCTCTTAATGGTTCAATCGTTTAACACCACATACAAAGCCGGATCTGGCCGCTCTGGGACGATTCTGGGTTGCCATGGCAATGAGGCCTGTCTCTCCAAATTAGGACATTTTTCCTGCTGCCTTTTCTATGCGAGGTTTTCTCTCATCTCTTTTTCTCTTACTCTTCCTTGATGTCTGAAGTGCTGAGCGCTGCCTCCTCTCTCGCATGCTCCCTGAAAGGGATCAGACTTTGCCCGTCTGAATTAATTCCTGTGAAGCTCCTGCCAGCTTGGCGTGTGCCAGCTCTGGGAGGACCAACTTTCTGCTCCTCAACCAACCCGCCGGAGGTTAAGGGTGAGGAGGGGTAGCAGAGGTGTAGAGGTGGTGAGGTTAGCGGGGGATGGCAGTGTGTGACCATGGTGTGCTTATTCCCTGCTCCATATGCCATTGCCTCATCTGCCTGGGTGCTGCTGGGGCTGTCAGGTGCTGGATGCTGGAGTGAGAGCTGCTTAACTTAAATCTTAGGACTAGAAAAGATAGTGGAATAAACCTGGGGTGAACTTAAACGTGCTGGTATGCACAAATCTGTTGGACAGCCTTGTCTCCCCAGGGTCTCATCCTTTATGGGGTGGGCACCTGCAGAGAAACAATAGAGTCCTCTGTCTCTTTGTGGTGGTGTGCTGCTGATCCTTGTTCACTGGATATGCTGAGCCATGCCTGGTACATGTCAGTGCACTGAAGCAGACAAGTGGCTTTACACCACTTCTGCACCTGTATATTCCCCTTGCTGGCTTGGGATTTGGCGTCAGTCAGACCCATCTCAGTTTATTCTGGCTGTTGTCAGAATCCCAGGGCCCCTGTGGCAGCTGGGATTAGTCTGACACAGGAATGCCCCCAGCCAAACTGTCTTCCGTGGGCTATGACTCCAACCCAAGGGAGTAGGAGGAGAAAGGATTTAGCACAGGCAGCACTAGAAACTCGCAGAAATGGCGGCATGCCTGCAGTGGGTAGGTCCGGGTGGCTGGGAGCAGATCCACTGTCCCAGAGGAGTGTTATCACGACAGTGTGAAGTGATGCGTGGCAGAGCAGTACAGTCCAGTGTTTTCCACAGATCAGAGCAGAAATGAAAAGGTGATGTGATGAGGTTTCCTTGCTCATTCTTCCCCTAGGCAAACAGGCTACTACCCCAAGACCAGTTTTTAACCTTCTGGTATATTTGGGGAATTTCACGTACAGCAGAGGGCAGAAAAACAGAGGAGGGCAAAACCAATGTATTATGAATGTTTGGAGTGGAGATGAAGGTGTAAATTTTGGTTAAGAAGATGATTGGTTTCAAAGCCTTTTCTGTCCTGGCCATGATACAGCATTGCTGTTTGTCATAACGGATATTCTAGAGCTGGGAGCAGTTGGCTGTGAAGAGGGTAGGAGGGTGATATGCCATGGCTGAAGTTCTTGGGCTCAATCCCAGGTGGTCTGCACCTTTGATAGCTGTGGAACGGCAATAATGTCCCACTGGACTGGGCAGGTGAACAAGCACACTCCTTTTCTCCATGAAGCCAAAAGTCTTGATTCTGTCTAGTGATGTAGCCTTTAAACAAAAAGAGGTGGGTGGACTTTTAAGTTGGTTTGACCTGTAGTGGTAGGAACTTTGCTAAACTGTCCCAGGAGACTTGAAGTTCTCCAGTAAATGTTAATTTAGAAGCCTTTTTGCAATAATGTATGAACTGTTTTAGATCAAAAGCTGATTTAGTCCAGTATTCTGCATCCAACAGCAACTGGTAGAGAATCAATTAGTGATCCTTCCTCAGAATATTCTCCAAGCATTCCATGAGTTATGGCTTGTGACTTTCTGAGCTAGTCGGTGTATCTTTTTATTTAGTAGTGCTGGATGGGTTTTTCTTCCATATGCTTATCACCATGCAAATTCTTGGCATTTGTGAACCCATGCATGGTATTAATATCCAAGTGACAAGGAGTTTCACCACTTAACTGCTCATGGGGTGAAGAAGTACTTCTTCATTGGAAGCTTGCCACTTGACATTCTCATTTGATATCCCCTCATTCTTTTACTGGAAAGAAGTAGCTAACAGTTATTCCCTCTTCACCTTTTCTATCTGGACCCTGATCTTAGAAGCCCTTACTGTATTCCCCTCTAGCTGTCACTTTATTGCAGGAGAGTTGTAATTTATTCAGTTGATTCTCAGGAAGACCTTTCCAGTTGTGTCATCCATCCTTATACCTTTTTTGTCTCTTTTGCATCCCTTTGGGAAGGAACTCAACAAAGACTCTCCAGTGGAAAAAAGGAAAATCTGTAGACTGTGGCTATTACTTGCAGTGTCTGACTGAGCTGGTGCTGACACAGATACAACATACCCTCTGCTGTCCTGAGGGATTGTTTTTGTCTCTGCCTTCTGAGATCCGAGTAAGAAGTGTAGGTACCCACCACTGTTTGAAGGGCAGTTACAAAGACGATGGAGCCAAACTGTTCTTAGTAGTGCCAGACAGTGTGTGAGAGGCCATGGTAGCTCCTTGGACATCAGGAAAAAGATTTTCAGTAAGAGGGTAGTGCAATGCTGGAATAAGGGTTCTGAGATCAGCCACAACTGATGGGATCTAGTGTTGATGATCGTCTTGTTGCAAGGGGATCCTTGAAGGCCTCGTTCTGCCAGTGTTCCTGTGATGCCATGAAGTGGCATTAAGATGTCCCAGAAGTGAGATGTGAGTCTGAGGTGCAGAAACTTTCTAGAATTGCCCTTATGATACAAAACCTCTTTTTTATTCTTTTTTTTCCGCTGTGATTTCTTTTTATATTGGCATTGGTCTATTAGGGTTTTGTCCCTTTGCTGCTTCCTTCTAGCAAGCACACTGCAAGCTTTTGGGCTGTGATGATGCACAGGCAGGTGTTTAGCACTCTCTGACCCAGGAGCAGATCCTGTATCTCTGGAAGCTGTGATGTGCTGAATTGCTGCTGCAGAAGTGCTCTGATGTTACTGTCACCCTCCAGTTTGTGGTACACCAATGCTGCCTGGCCAGGTACATGAGGATGCTTGAGCAGAAAGCAAGGTGTGAGGCATAGCTTGAAGTGAGCTTGATTTGCTGAGCAGAGCAGCATCTGAGTCGTAGGAAGGGATACTGATGCTTCCTAATTACCAATTCTGTTTCCTAAACTTTCAGTACTTTCTTCTTCTAGTTGTTCCTGAAGTGCCTCAAACTTGTCTGTCTTGTAATGCTATTATTGCCCTGTCTGGAATGCAGAGATAGCTTCAGCAGTTGGAATACGCAGGATTTAAAAGCTGAATTTCTAGTCACCTTATTTTATATCTGCCCTGTTTCTGGACCCAGTGTCTTCGTAGTTCTGCTGTTCTTGTATCTTCATGACTTAGAGAATGTTGAGGTTGAAAATGAATGGAGAACAGGAAAGAGTATCTGGACTTAAAAAAATAGCAGTCGGATGTGTGTGTCTGGGAGAGGTTACTGTGAAAATAATTTGTTCTGAAAGGGTATGGGGCTTGCAGAATGGAGGGGATTTCAAAGGCTTTGTTTAGCATTAATAATGCTACATTGTACATGTAAATGGCATTATTAAAGGCTTCTGGGTATTTCAGTGAAAATAATTAGAAGTAAAACTTTGGGGCAACTTGTGTAAATCAAACCAAGAGAATGAGCTGATGGCAAGAATGAATAATTATTCCCTTGCCTCCTACTGTGTCCCTGTCTTAATTTCTACTTCATCCTTTCCCCTGGTCTAGAACAAACAAATAGCCCCAGAACAAAACAAGAACAAAACAAGAGCACTCGGTGCTCTGAGCATCATCTGCAAAGAGGAAACTGAAGTTCTCTTTCTGAGTGGCTGGGAGAATTGAGGGAAGACTAAGGGAAAAGTACCGTGAAGAAACTCTCAGGCCTCCCTAGAAGTGCAAAGAATTTAAATCAGTGCTTGTAAAATGCAATGATGAATAAGACAGGTAGGTAAAATTCTTGCATGTAATACCCAAGTACTTGAAGTTTTTGCCAGAGGGGAACATTTTAACCCTTTTACTTTCCTTGAGAAACAATTCCCTTTAAATTGGATTCAAAAATGCAAGATGACTCTTTACGTGTGGATTACTGCTACAGGATGACTGCCAAAGCAGTCAACTACAATGAACAAAATAGGGAATATAATTATTGCTGCAATTTCAGATCACAGAGAAAGAATTGTAGCCACCTCTAGGAAAAACAGAGATGTAGCATTTGAAGGAAACAGAATTTTAATTTTGCCAGCCATGGAGTCCCACAGGAAAGAGCTTGTGGGGATGAGAAGAGCTTTCAAAAAAAGATGAAGTTGAGACTGCAGTCCAGTGTGTGTGTTCAATATCCACATGCTTCTGTGCGACAGAAAATGTATAGCGATCATACACTTGGATTCTGTGTGCTGATATAATGTGTGTGCTTCAGCTCCTCGGCAGAGCCTTCTGGACTCCAGTGAGGCTCTCCACAGGCATAGCAGAAACCACTCTGCAGTCAGCAGTTGGATCAGAGCCCAGACCAGCTAAATGTTGCTAACCAAAACTGAGGAGAGAACCAGAGCCTTTGGATGGAGATGGAGGGAAAGAATGAAAATTAAAGTCTGCTTATAAGTTCCTCTTTCAAAAGCTCGTGCTGATTGATTGTCATTTTAACTGTGATCAGCATTTTAAGGGGCATATTCTACTTTTTTCTTTCTTTGGGGACAGTCACTTAAAGTGTATGGAGATTAGAGAATGTGAATAGTGTATGAATATTTGCTAAGCATACTGGTGTATATGAAACATTTCTAAATGTATAGTACTGCTGCCTGAAAGTTTTTCCAGTGGAGCAACTTTCTGCTGGAAAATGTAAATTCTACAGTATTGAAAAGTCCCCTGGGAACGTGTCAGGCCTGTCACAAGTATGGATGGAAATGAGGCAAGTTGGTCTGTCTGCAGAGAGACTGTGTGACTCTTCCAGATCCCTTACCTGCCAGATGAGTAGATGACAGGCTAAAAGAAAAATAATCTCTTTATGATGTCCTGAAAGTTTTTCAGTATTTCTTTTTTGTAAATTATGTCAAATATTTGATTTTTTTATACATGATGATGGGAGAACTTTTTGTCCTCCAACTACAAACAAAACAGCAATTTTTCTTTCCTTGCCAGCTCAAGAAATGCAGCACAATTAACCCACATGTGCCCCTTCAGACAAAATCCATTGCTGGCATGCCTCTCAAGCTTCTCTAGTGTCTTTCTCACCAGCAAAAGCCCAAAACATGCAGGGCCCATCACTATCTGAACTCTGTTGATCCTGGTAGTCTGCAGCCTTCTTGGCCTCACTCTTCCATCACCACCTACTGCACAGATGCTTGCCCATCCTGAGGACATATTTAGGTGCAAGGTATGGGTTGCAATGAGGCAAAGGAGAGGAACTGGTTACCTACAGAGAACATGGAAGACAGAGAAGAGAGGCAGGAAATTAGTACGTATGATTCCCCTGGTGCTTTTTCTCTGCTGGAAGTCTTCCCTTTGGTCTGGGGCTTGTCCGAACCATCTCTACCTCTATTGCACTCCCTTGCTGAGGGCCCGTATCTTTTTACCTGGGGGGCAGTGGTGGCCTGTGGGGCTGGTAGGGGGATATGACAGTGGGGATTTGTACGTGCAGGATGATGCAGTCTGTGACAGCAATACTGGGGAGACAGAGGCTGTGTTTGCTAGGAGCAGTGAGGAGACATTGAGCTGAAGCTGTCAGAGATCCTGGAAAGGCAGAGGGGATGGGGGGGCAGCATGGGCAGAGAAAC
Source organism: Brachypteracias leptosomus (assembly GCA_013401335.1). NCBI lineage: Eukaryota > Metazoa > Chordata > Aves > Coraciiformes > Brachypteraciidae > Brachypteracias > Brachypteracias leptosomus. The sequence goes on from VYZX01013464.1 coordinate 60,003, forward strand.
AAGAAATTTCCATTCTGAGGACACACATGTATGTTAGAGAGAGGCTGTGCTCAGAAGTCAGTGCTGATGCCTTGCGTTACATCTTATTCTGCTGCATTCAGTGGGAGCTTGTGTGGGTCCAGGATATCATGTCTGCATACTTGTGACTGCAAATAGAAATTTGGAAGAGGCTAGATGAAAAAGGATGCTTTTTGACTTTGCTACAACATGGCGCTGTCTGGGCCTAGTATACCTAAACCACACCTATGAAAGAGTTATATCCTTTTTCCCTATAGATCTGTTTTCTTCTCTCCATGTGCTATTGGGTGGCATGGTGTGTAGGGGAGGTGCTTTGCTTGGCCTCTGTATGGTGGTTATCCAGGTTGCTTATAATTTTACCTTCTGCAATTGGATTTATCTGCAATTTGACACATTATGTGACTGTGAGCGGGGTGACCTTTGCAGATTTTCTTGGTCACCCTGCAAAGCAGTGTCAGACCAAACTACATTGATATGGATAATATCCAGGGATTTTGGGGGTGCAGAAATGACAGCTCTGTGAGGGGCATAACTGATAAAACAACTGAGCCAGACATCCTTGTTAAAGGGAGTCCATTCAGCAGATGTGCATGGGTGACTGAATCTACTTACAAAGTTTGTAATGAGCATGGCTAGTCACTCACCAATAGCATCTGCTTCTGTTTCTGCATGACCAGAAGCCCTTGGAAAATGGAGTGATCACCAGAAATGTATTCTAAAACAAGCCATGCATGGGAAAATCCCACACATAAGAGTAATGTTGATTTGTAATATGTGCTTCATTTTCAGTGGCTTTTGACTAGTAATTTCTGAGCTGCCTGAGCAAGCCTTTGCACAGAACACACATTCTCCAGGGCTCATAGGAACACACAACTTTAAGATACTTTGGCAGGAGCCAGCTGTAGCCAGCTGTTGTGTTGCAGGGATGCTCTTTTTACTCCTGTGGAGCACCCTGTGAATGGATGCTGAATGAAGCTGGCTCCTTGGCTCTGAGCAACTGCTGGAAAACACATGGCACCAGGAGTAAAATGAGCTACGAAAACATGCTGAGTAGAAGAGTAGAGAAGAAAAAAGCCTTGCCAGAGCCGAGTCTCTCTGGAAATGCAGGTGATGCAAAGGAACATTTGCATGGTAACCAACCCTAAACCTGCAACCAAACTGAAAAGTGTGAGTAGGTGGGAGCATGGGCTTTTCTCAGGGGTTTTCATCCATATGAGGTTTCCTTTGGAATGGGAGTATATAAATGGAGCGATCCTGCAGCCAATGCAAATTCAACTGTAGTTTTGAACCAGAGTATTAAAAAGAACACAAAAAACTTGGGAGGGCTTGTGAAAGTGTGAAGGACAAAGACCCCATCTGGCAATTCTGAGAGGTTAAACCAGTCCCTGATAAAAAACTGGGTGGTGGTAGAAGGGGACAAAACTCAGTGATGATGATCAGAGAGAGAACGTGAGCATGAGACTTTCCATGGTAAACCTGGGAACAGTACTCTGAATTTCCCAAAGGGAGGAAACACTGAGTCCAAAGAGAGCCAGGATTTGGTGAGGAATATGATAGGACAAGGTGCAATGGGTGCAAGTTGGAGCATAAGAGGTTCCACAAAAATATAAGGAAAAACTTTTTCACTGTGAGGGTGGAGGTGCACTGGAGCAGGCTACCCAGAAGGGATGTGTAGTCTCCTTCTCTGGAGACATTTAAAACCCTCCTGTGTGCGTTCCTGTGTGACCTGCTCTAGGTGATCCTGCTCTGGCAGGGGGTTTGGACTAGATGATCTTTTGAGGCACCTTCCAACCCTTAACATTCTGTGACTCTGTGATATGCCTCAAACGGAGAAATCTGCGAAAAGTGCTCTAGCCACCTTCCCGCTTCAAAGTCAGTGTCCACCAAAATGACACGGGGAACTACTGATGTTGCAGCAAACAGCAACCAGCACAGTGCCGACATTTGAGAAAAGTGTGTAAGAACTGCAGTGCTGTGCTTTACTTTGCAAATGCATTCCCAATATAGTTAAGAAGATGCCAGCATCATCATTAAAACTGGGCAGCTCTTTGTAGCTGCAAAGGATAGTTTTGTAATAGCAGATTATTTTGTTGTCAGCATCAAAACAAGTGGGGTACTTCTTGAAGTGAAGTTACCTAGGAGTATGTTAGTCTGATGCCAGAAAAAATGACATTAGCCTTGAAAGAAAAAGTAATGGAAGGAAGTGACGAAGTAAGGAAATTCAGGATATATGGGGTTGAGCTGGCCTATTGTAGGGAAGTGGCTGAATTAAAAGTATGGCTAAAAGCCCAACAATCCTGAGAAGAAATGTTCCATAATACTATCATTGTAAGATTCAAAATCAGCTAAGCTGGGGTCTCCTCAAGGTGCCATTTGAGGATATTTTCCTGGGGTAAGGGAAGCTGCCTGTCTATAGGGTAGAGTGGTAGGAGCCAAGTCAGCCCATGATTCATGATCCTAGAAAATTCCCTTTTGTTGTAAGTGCAGATTAGAGTAAATCAAAGATTTTATTCCTCTGGAAGTCATCAGGTGATGAAGTGTGTAAAGCTGGACACAAAGGATCTAAAAGAGTAAATAAATGTTTAAAAATAGACCAGCTCCTGCCACTACAAGGGGAAGAATTCTGATATTGAGGGCGAGAATGTTTAGATAGTGGAGATTTTGAGCTGCATTCAAACTCCATAAAGCTCTTATCTGGTGATCTGAGAAGCTTTGTGAGGAACCAGTACCAATGTAGTGTAAATGACATACTAGGCCTCACAGACAAGGAAAAAGTACTACAATCTTTGTAAGAAAAATCAGTACCTCAGTTAGTTTCAGCAGCCCTGGTCTTGACAGCACGTCTGTGTAAAGATGTCCAGTGAATACGAGATGAGAGACTGAAGATTATATGAAGGTAATTTAGGGATTTAAAAGGAACTTGAGAGGGGCCAAAGAGGTTTTATCCTGAGCTCAGAAGAGCAGTGATATTGAAGAGACTGTCAAAGCTTTTCACACGCATACCAAAAATGTAGGCCATATGAAAAGAAAGAGTTAGTGGTACAAGGAAAACTGGCCCTTTGCAGCAAAGTAGCCACTGATCTTTTCTTGCCGCCTGAAAAAAACCACCACAGAAATTAAAATAATTCAGTATGTACTTGTCCTAAACTATTATTCTCACTTTCTCGAGTTAACCTTATTAGAAGACACTCCAGCTAAGTAGGTGATCATGCATATCAAATTTGTTTTTCTAGGCACGGTACACCTGAGTTAGTAACATCTGACTCTAGGCCAGTTTAGCGGGCATGAATTTTAAGCAGTTTGCTTGGATTTTGACATGTAACTGCTAGTTTTCTTCATCCATGATTTAACAGATGGGTTGAAAACCTAATTAAAATAATAAAGAACAGAGTGAAAAGGATGTGGGTTATAGTTCGATCTGTATTAAGCTCTTTTAAATCAGCACAGCATCAATGGAGTGACAGTTGCCTCTTGTAGAGTTTTTGTTCCACAGAAAACTGGAGTCAAGAACCGGGGTGAAAGTTACTTGGGATTTGTAATTAGTTACATGAAGGGACAAGGAAGGCAAAACAGTTCAAAACATTTGGGGTCTGAGAAGCTACTTTTCTTCATGAAATGATATTATACACACACACTGGAGAAGAAAATACTCTGTTGCAGGAGACTGTCAGGTTAGGTGGATGCATATGATGGAAGACAGGTGATCCTCTTCATGCTTCATAAGGGAATATAACGAATTAGTCATTTTCCTCAGTAAGCCTTCAGATGAGTTACAGCCACAGCAGGTGAGAGAGATGTGGCCCTGGTCATGATGTGACTGATAGACTCAATACTACTCTGCACATGAAGAAGAGCTGGTTCACGTGACAGCACAGGTCGCCTCAGAGAATAATGCGATGTGCTTGTTTGAGTAGGCAATAGACAGGTTATAAATATGCAAAATTTGGTATTATGTTGATATTTGTTGTTTGCTGTTATTCTGACAGTTGCTTGGGAAAAGAAAATGTGAGGGTCTGTGCCCTTGATGGACTCTGACCTAAGCTAGTTAGAATTGGGCCCTCCTCTATCCATGGGCTCACTTTACTTCATGCATGTTGGATGTGCACTGCCATTTTTTACAGTACCTAAAGCAGCTCTGCATCATTGGTTGCGAGTGATTTTCAACCCACTTGGAACAAAATTTTCTGGCCTATTATGGTAATACAATATTCTTTTCCATAATCATACCAGAGACCAGGGTTTTTGGTAAAGCAGAGAGACTAGATTTCTTTCGCACTCTGGATATGATTCTTCCCTCTAGACATATGGTGGAAGATCATAAGAACAAGCTTTTGCTTTTTGCTCCCTGTCAGTTAGGTCTTGACTCTCACTTGCCTTTCTGATGCTGTCCCTCTGAAACGTAGACCTTCATTTTCCTGTCCTGCTCCTGGGGTAAAGGGTCTAAGCACTACAATTCAAACTCTTTGTGATGACCAAGGCTCTTATGGATTGACCTATCAAGGTGCTAGGCCAACCTGTGGCCTCCCAGCCAGTGGAGATGGCTTTCTAATGCCTGTAGGCTGTATCTCTTTGAAATGCTAAAATGCCAGCTCCATGTGCCTTGTAGTGTGGGCTTTCCCAAGTAGTCTTCAGATGCAGGGAGGAAATAACATGGATCTTGCATACACTTATTGTCTGACTTCTCCTTCCATTTTATGGAGCTCTTGCCATGAGTTTTTTTAATATGAACCATGGGATGGAAAGCTAAAAAAACTCCAAAACCAGAGGAGAAGATTAAGGGAAGCCTGTTCTATATTCTAACAGTTAATTAAATCCTTCACTTCTGCAAGCTGGTGTTCCAGGCAGACAAAGGAAGATAAAAGAACCTATTGCACGAGATTATTGGATTTCCACCTTGATATATTACCAGGTGAGATTTTACTTGTGCAATTTCAAGCTGAGGAATTTTAACTGTAGGTTTTTCTACTTTTACATATGGAGGGGGGGGAAGGAAATATGCTATTAGTATTTTTCTTTAAAGGACACTTTTGCACATTATGATCCAGGGAGGAGCCAAACAGCGTCCTGCTTTTCCTATGTACCACACCCTTTAATCATCCGAGACATACAGGGAGGTCTGGGGGCTTGTAGTGTGGAGGTGGGTGCTGGGGAGGAGCAGAGAGATATTTCAGCTGCAGAGGGGCCCGAAGGCACAGATTCGCAGAGCACGGTTTCCATGGCAGTGCTATGGAAACCAGGTTCTGCTGCTCACTGCTGCTCAGGGTGGAATTTCAATGCTCCACGCAGCCCTGGTACCCAAAAAACAGCAAACCTACAAACAAAATTGCACCAAACCTGTAGATGCCTCATCAGAGCACAGTTTCTCATTCAGCCTGTGTGCTCTGCTTGCCACCCTGGGGGAGGAAAGGACAAGCAAGTTCAAATCAGCTAAAATTAGAACTTGTTACACACCTGTGTCCCTGCCTCCATCTAGGCCCCTCAGAATAGTTCTGGAGGTTCAAACAAGTTTGATCAGATCTAGGATCTTTCATCTGCTATGGTATGTGGGCTGCTGAATGCAGCTTGGAAGCTGAGTGGCTGTATTGCAAAGATGGGGATGCAGGGGGCTAAGGAGGATGAAAAGCAAGAAAAGCTCTCTTCTGCTTTTGGCTCATCTGTGTGATTTTCTCTGAATCACTTGCTTCTGCATGCCTCCATTTCTCCATCTGTAAAAGAGAGATGATAATGATATCTCCCTATAGGCTGAGCAAGTTTGATTTCACCAGTGAGTGCAAGCAAGTACTTGGGGGATTTGGGCTACTGTGAAACTTATTTAGTTAATGTTTGGAAAGTATGAGGCCCTCTGATGAAAGTTAGAAACCTGCCAGATTTTGCCAGCTCCCGGATCAATGGGCTGTTAAAAAGTTGTAATTAAAGCTTGTACAGGTCTTACCCTCACGTTCCCTCTGATTTGCATTTCTCCTGCAGGATGGAGCACTGGCACTATGATGCTGTAGCACAGGGAGGTTGGGATACAGTCACTTTAGTAGCAATATTGTGAGCATTAGGCCTGCAGTACCAAAAACATTCCTTGCTGAGGAAAAGGAGGATAATGTGAAGGCTGATCTTTGATTTTACAGCCTTTCAGTGCTGGTTGACTTTGTCCAGTGTAGCTGAAATCCAGCAATCAGTTTAGCCTACTTAAAACTTGCCAGTGATTTGCCTGGGATGCTTGTGAATATGTCCCTATGTCAGTAACCACGTCCAAGCACTTTTTGGCTGGGAGGAGAGTGCAGAGTCAGAAGAAGCCATAAGAGGCAACCTTCTACCCTCTCTCATCCCACTTCTGTACCAGCAGTGCCAGTTTTGAGCTCCAGAGCTCCTGAATGGCACCTTCTAAAGGGAGGGAGGTGTCTGAAATTCCCTGGGTGCTTCGAGAGCAACCCTAGGGTGTCCCACTGCTCTCTCCAAGTTCTTCCTTCAGCCACCCCAGCAAGTATGGCACACCATGTTGGGTCAGTGAGAGCAGTCCATGCCTACAGTGAGGCACTGGTTTCTGAGTGTATGCCCTGTGGAGTGGAAAAACACATTTCTGCCTGTGATGGCACAGATGTGCAAAGTCACAGCCGTGTGGTCTGCAATGCTGTGTGGAGCTGGAGATAAAGCAGAGATGGAAGTGCAGGTTCTGAAAGTCCCATGTGCAAGTCCACTGGTCTACTAGTCACCCTGGGGAGTGCTTCCCATCTGGCTACATTTCTTTAGTGCTCAGAGAGCCAGGGAGGGGGTACATAGCACCTAACAATGTTTGAGGGCTGTCAGGATGATGGTAATAATAAGTGATAACTTGCTGCAAGAGCTGTCAGCCTTATAAATACCAAGCCTATGACAGGAGGGTCCTTAGTCATATGTTGTGGGGAGGATCTTGGAGAATCCTTGAGGGTCCCTGGCTGTCTGTTCAGAACAGCACCCCTTTGCTTGCCAGAGATGCAGGTGAAGCTGGGGCCATCTCTAATCCCAAGAGCAGCCTTCCCTTGGGAATCAGCTGCCCCTCTCCCCCTATGGAGGAATTGCCTTCTGCTTAATAAACGTCTGCTTGCAATATTCTGAAACAAGGAGGCTAATCAAAGGCCCCGTTCTGTGGAACAGGGATGCTAAGTGACAAGATTAATTTCAGTAATCAAGCAGCTTAATTTGGACATTTTTTTCCCTCTTCTCTGTTGCTGATGGAAATTGAGGCAAATCTCATTCTGGAGAGACACTCCTTCCCTGCCTGCACCACTCTCCAGTATTGAAAATGGTTGTGCAGGGACAGGAGGAAGGGGAAGAAAGAAGACTAGGAAAGGGTCACAAAGGACAGTAACAGAGAAGGTGTGTGGACTGCTATGACTGATGTTTCTCGAGCATCTTTTCTCTGGAAAGCTCCCAAAGTGTTTTATAGACTGCATTGCAAAGGCTCCAGTCAGCGCTGAAATGCAGTCATCTTGGCTGGATGCAGCAATTGAAAGGACATGGAAATTCGACTGGTTAGGAGAGGGCAGGCAAGTGGGAGGCTATGATACCACCAAAGGGAAATCATTAGATGAGAGTCTGTGCAATGGGTTGGGACTTACCTGAAACACACCTGTGGCTGCAAGATCTCACTCCTGGAGTTAAGAATGAATTAGCCTTCATACTTCAGTGATGTGGAGTGCTGGGGGCCCCTTTCCTCAGCTCAACCCAGGGCTGGTGCCACCAGCACAGCCACCTGCAGTGCTGGGACCCAGCTCTCCTCCTTTGCCCAGCCACTCCTGCTTGCCACCTCACCTGCCCCGGGTCTGCCTGTGGAACCTTGCCAGACATGATGTCACAGCGAGCTGAGAACAGGACCCTTAGCCCATCTTGTCTATTTGCTGGTGACAGAGGATGGTGGAGGCAGCTAGTGAGAGGGTTGGGAAAAGACCCAGAAAATGTGAGCTCTTCTTGAGCTTCGTCCTTGCTCTGATCTTGTGAGGAAACCCTTCCTCTTTAGTCGCAATTTAGACAGGGGAACAGATTCCCAAAGGATATAGCAAAGCTTAGGACAGGGTAAGGCCCTGGGGGAGTGTTGTGCTGGCCTAAGGGTGAGGCGTATATGTGGGCAGGCTGGAGAGGACAGTCTAATAATAGCTATTTACTCATTCAAATGCCTGTGATCTTAGGAAGCCTGGACAGGCTCCCAGTGGCGTGTGACAGAGACCTCCGGAGTGAATGGAGTGGGTTTAAGGGAATGACGTCCTTGCCCGAGGCAGTAAGGTTTCAGGTCTGGCAGCTTTCCATGCTGGCCTCTCCAATCCCCCTGCCACTGGCAGCATGCTCCTCCGGTCCTGGCACCCCTCTTGCACATCCCCCTTCTCCCTTTCACTCCCTGTGGGGGGCATCTTTAACTTGACTGCACCCCCTGCCATCTTCTGGCAATCAATTTTTCGGAGACAATCCATGACGTTCCCAACCCCCCCTTCTTTCCCTCTCCTCCTTCCCCTCTCTCTCTCCCTCCCGCTGACTTGTTATTATGTACTGCAGCTGCCCGGAGGATTTTAAATAGACCCATAATCGCACAGCAGCTCCTCTTGGAAGTTTAAATATAACCTCCTTGTTAATCTTGCGTGTGGCAGCAGCACAGCACCTGGGGAAGGGAGGAATGGACAAGCACTAACCCGTGGCTTTAGATCAGGGCTGGGATGGCTGAGGATTTTCTTTTTAGTGAAATCATGAGGAAATTGTCTTGTTTCTTTTAAGCAGAATAGCTCTGAGGCTGGTGCAAGGTGCCAAACTGATGATTTTTGCAGTGCAAAATTATTTTCTTAGTTGCCACCCCAGGCACAGCATGAGGGAAAGTTGCCCCACAACCACCCTCTGGGTTGGGCCAGTTTCTTACCCCTGCTCCAGGAAAGCCCCTCTGAGAGGCAGTGGGCAACTCAGACCTCCTCCTCCTCCCTTTGCCTTCCAGCAACAGGGTAGCAGTTGTGCATGTTACCCTGAAGGAGATATTTCAGAGAGATCAGTAAGAAGCGATCCTGCAGATTACTTTACAAATTATTTTGTGGTAACAGACTGATTTCAATCTCATTTTTGTCTCTCCAAATAACTAGTTTACCCCTCAGACTGGGGTATGGTTTGCTGAACATCATAGTTTGGTGATACAACAGAAGACATCACAATTAATAATGGATCTTCCCAAAGGACCTGTTCTAAAAGGTCAAATCTAGTGCTCACTAGCCCATTAAATTTGGTGAGACACTTTCAAAAAGTAACTTTTGCCTGTTGCTTTAGGCTAATAGGATCCCTACTCTGAATACAGCCATCTTCTCATATAGAAGGATGAGGATCTGCATGAGGGATCATATCCTAACTAGTTCTTGTGCAGTTGTTGGAGGACGGATCTAGCTGACTGTTCAGGGTCATGGGTTGTAGTTCCTTCAGTCTGTTGAGCTGGTACATACTGGGAAGTTTGGTGCATACCGACACCAGGAAAGTTGTTTGTTTATTTTCCTCCTCTAAAAAAAGAGGGGACACTGTCATTTGATTTATTTTGAGCAGTGCTATCGAAAACCTGAGTACCCAGAATAAAAATAATACTATTGATGCTAAATTATCCATCCATTTTAATAATCCAGCCATAGTAATTGCTAAAGCTGGGGGACTAATTCACAATACATAATTTATTCAGTGAATTTAGCTGCTTTTTCTGCTCATGGAATATCAATTGTGCCAGATCATAATTTCCTCAAATTTATTTGAATTTATTCAGCAAACTTCTTGGAAAATATTTACTCTATGGATTGATAGAGGCTGCATTACTTAATTATGGTTGGTCAGAGACATCTATTTGGTATTGTTTCTATTCCCTTGTTGAATGAGCACACAAGCACTTCTGGCTTGAGTACTTGCATATGAACATGGAAGATGTACACTTCTGTGAGTTTTTGCACATTTCCATACGTGAATATGCAGATAAAACTCCTATACAGGAGCATTGACAGCAAACAAACACAGACAAGCCAGATCTAAGCAATTTCGCATAAAAAATATGAATATTTTTGAAGGGCTTAAATTACCAGGACAAAAGTCTAATTTTACAGCAAAGTAACTTGGTTTTCAGTAAATGGCATCTTGAATGGCAATAATGGCATGTTGAATTAGAACGTAATAATTTACCTCTTTGCCTCTTTCTGCTGCAATGATTTCCTGTAGTCACATAGCCCCCAGCTTGGGTATATGTTGTATGAAGGCTGTTTTCTTTTTTTAACTGGCTGTATTCATGTGACACCTGCTGAAAATGTGCTTGTGTCCTGCAATGGGAGACTTGCTTGTCTTGCTTCCATTAGTTACCTATTTCTAACCCGTCTCCCTTGCTCCCTCCTCCCACCTCAGAAATGAGATGAAGTGTAGTGTGGCTAATCTGAAACTTTCTAAACCACAGAATTGTAAATGTTTCCAAATGTCTGGCTCTGGTTTATGGTGTAAGAGTGTGAGGGATATAATATTCATGAGGATGTTTGTGCACACTTGTGAGCAGCGTGATCAATACAAAGTGGAATAGGGAACAAGCAGGAAAAACTGGACAGTCTTAAGGACTATAGTACAGAAAGAAGGTGAAATGCGGCAGTGTGAAGTCCAGGGACATGCAGATAGACAGATCTACAGTGCCCGGTTTAGAGTTACATGATAGAATTGACAATAGATCTGATGGACATGAGCAGGAGAAATTGTTTGGAGACTGCAACACTAACATATTTCTATTTATTCCATCTGGTCTAGGTGACTTTTGCACAGTCTGCTGGCCTGTAAGGAAAGATTCTTTGTTACTCCTACTAATTGATCCTAAAAACAATGGGATTATCAGTTAGAAGCAAATGAAAAAGAGAAAAAGTGGGAGTATTATTTACTGATGTGATGACTGAACCTTTGATATGAGACATCAGCATAAAAGGCAATTATGTTCCTAGGTGCCAGGCAGGATATTTCCTGCCAAGGCAAGGAAGTATCAGTATCATTCTAAAAGGCTCTACTGTAATTTCCTCTGTGTACAATTCCGCATATAATTCCAGTTGTCTCAATTAAAGCAAAATGGAGTCAGAAAAGTATCTGATTGGTAGAGAGAGGGAAGAACACATTTTACAAGAGGAGACTGAGACAATGTATCTTATCTAACCTGGCAAAATGCAGTCTGAGAGAACATAAAAGGCTGCCCTTCGTTTAAGCAAGAGTGAGGGGAAAATAGCAGTAAGAGAGCTCTTCAAGGTAAAGAGCAACAAGGTATTAACTGTCAAGGAATGGGCTTCAGCAGACAGTCATAAGTACAGTGAGGTTCTGCCTCAGCTTCCAAACTGCCCAGGGAAAGCAAGAAATCTAACCCTGTTTCAGTGACAGCATGATAGTTTCCTGGAAAGACTAATATGGAGAGACTGACTGGGAGACCAGGGCTGGGACATCCCTTCCAGACTGCTGTTCCTTAATGACATCAAGCCCCATGTAGGCACTCTGTTCTTCAGAATTAAAAGGACCTTAATTCAGTTTAGTTCAATTTTCTTCTAAGGGTTTCTTTAATTTGGAAGAACTGTGTCCATTCAAGGCTAATGTGATTTAATGAATTCATGCTAAACTCACTCTAGTTAATTTGGATTAATTTTCCCAATTGTTCCTTAGCAGGCAACCCTTAAGACATGTAATAGAAATGGCCAAGAAATCATGAACACTTCAGTCCTACTTGTGAAACAGTTCTAAGCTGACAAGTAGATTTTCTGACTGAAGAAGGCCTGAAGAAACATCTGGCCATGTCTAACATGCCTCTCCTTGGAAAGGCACTGAGAAGGATGTGAGCTCCCAGACCCATTGTATTGGCTGTCCTCATGTGTTTCACTTCCCTACTGTGGGGGCTGAGTGGAGTGACTGAACAGCCCAGGCTTATCCTTGTTTGGAGGGAGTATTAGTACTGTCCCATGGGAAGGTGGGCTGTGTAGGACAGCCTGTCCCGAAAGGTAGACTTGGCTTTGGTTACAAGTGGCATTTGGCAGTAAATCCATGGGAGTGCTGGATGCTCAGCCATGTGCTTAGGAACTACCTGCGCTTAGGAAAATATACCTTCTTTTAACTCCCTGAGCTGCACTCCATTGATTATCATTGCCAGCTTCCAGGAAGGAAAATGTGTTTCTCTGTAATGCTGTTCTAAGGGGTTTACAGCTTGCCTGTGATGAGTGGTGTTATTTCTGTTACTGCTATTAATTGGTGCATCCATGTTTGCCTGTTTATGATCTGCACATCACAAGTGGGAAATCTGCAAGCCCTAATCTGCTGGGCTTTGGGAAGCACGTAAGGGGTCACTGCCAGCAGGCCCCGGCAGCGGCTGGGTGCATCAGGAGGATTTAGCGGTGCAGAGCGCGGCCACCACAGCCAAGGATGGGCGGGAAGGGACCGTGCTGCTGCGGCTCTGCACGTTGCCATGGAAACAAAGCTGGATCCTTAATCGGGATGCGCGTGTATGTGGACGTGAACCCACCGTCTGCTGTCCTTTTGGCCTCACCTCCTGCTGCCCCAGTCCCAGCACGGTCATGGCTGCCCTGTGCCCAGTGGCTAGGAAGGGAGCTGATGTGGAGGGACTCTGTGTGGCTGGGAGGTGCAGGAGCAGGGTCCAAGGTGGGCCTGACAGGACAGGTTTAACTTGTTCCTTGGGGCTTGGGAAGCAGAGAACTGCCTTTGCTGAGGTAGTGGGGGCAAAGGGAGCCCAAGGAGCAGGCAGCAAGTGTAAGTCTCCTATGGCAGCTGCAGTGGGAAACAGCCCGAGATACTAGAATGCCCAGGTATTGAAGGAAGGGAGTGAGTCCCAGAGAGGTTGTAGCTGCATGGCATGGTTTGCAGACCTTTAGGTAGCACCTAGCAGGCTAGCTTCAGAGATGGTACAATTGTGTCATCACAAATTTGGCTTAGAGACTGTACTGAAACTTCAAGGATCCAAGTTAATATTTCTGGGAGATGGTGGTGTGCATTGTGGGCTTACTAGGTTGCCCAGGTTATCTCTGGCATCTCTGATGTGGGGCTGTGGCATTACACAATTCAAACATGGTTTTGACAGACCTGGAAATGTGAGGAGGCTGGTGTTGGGAAGCTGAAGCAATCATACAATGTGTTTAAAACAAACTTAAGAAGATATGGGTGAGCAAAGAGATCTCGTCTATCATATTCCGTCTGCACTGAATACACGGGCTGAGAAGAAAAAGTTGCTATATGAAAATCTTTTCTGTTAATACCTGGAGAGGAGAACTTCAGGGGAAACCTAGAAGCTGTAGAAAAAGTTTTTGGCACTTCAAGAGGCAGTAATCTCCCTTCTGAGTCCCTAAAGACTGCAAGATGCTGTTAAAGTCTGAGGAGGTGGTTTGGTGCAAACAGTAGGATAGAAGGTGTTACCCACTTACAGTCCTGAAAAATCCCCTATCGAGACTCACCAATAATGAGATCAGTTTATGTCTACTGTCCACAACCCAGCAGGAGGGCTAATGATCAGCCTGCTTAAAGCCCTCCTGACGCTTCCATATGAAATGTTGTTCATCTTTAGTTTAGACTGTAAACCACTGAGCAGCACTGCCATGCACTGTTAAAATGTTGTTGCACTATTAAAATGTTGCTGTTGGTGAGCCCAGAGGACTGAGGGCTTCCTTTGTTGAAGTCCAAGACACACAACTGACCTGTTTAGAGGAGCCCTGGGAAGGGTTGAGTCCAACACTGTGAGGGCTTGTATGATTAATCTCTGCTGAAACAGACATTCTAGTGCTTATGGAGTGAAGTGAGAATCTTCTGTGGACCCAACAATTTGCTTGTTGCATAGCAATGAGATAGGAGAATTATCAATGGGCTGTGCAATGTCCCCCCCAGCAGACAGCAGAAGTGGAACTCTTGGCTCTTGGAAAGCTTCATGTAAAAAGTGAGGTTTAGGTTCCTCAGCCCTTTATTTATGAATGGAGTATGTACATTTTAAAATACACAAATATGTAAAACTATTGCATGCTTTCCCCTCCTTGGATATTCCGTGGAAAGAAAGGCTAGTAAGGGATATCTGTAAAGGTCATGTTTTCCCACTGATGACTAGAGAGGTTGTGTCCAAGGAGCCACATACATTCTCGCTTCCTCCTAGAGAGTATGGTGTGACTTTAAAGTTAGTGGGATTAGCCTGATGAGTAAAAGAGAAAGAGATCTACTACTAGCCCTTAGAAATTACTGGGTAATGCAACAAGAGCAGTGGGATACCAAATGAGCTGTAGAGCACTGAGTTGATATCTCCCATGCAGTGTGCTTCATTCACCAAGCGTGCCCACCCTGCAAGGCTGCATGCCTTGAAGAGCTCTAATGTAAAGATAATGAACATACATAGTTCTTAACTCTATTTCTTCTACTCTTAGCACAGAGAAGAGGAGAACATCCTCTGAGATAAAGGGTGCACAGCGACTGCTGCAGGCTCCTACGCAGTGCAGATGGATGTGTAGTGTAGGAATGTACACATCCTGCATCCAGTGAGATAATGAAAAGGTCAAGCTTCTTGCACTAGCCACTAGACTTGAAGGAAAGAGTTTTTCAGCTCGGTACTTCTCAGGAGGCAGATATTCAGAGGTTTTGCATGAAAAGGAAAAAAGATGCTTCTTCCTACTAGCAAAAAAAGCATCCTAAAGCTAGATGACCAGAGAGATGACTTTGTCTCAGCTTCTAGAATTGTTTAGCTGAACCCTGAAATAGACCTTTCAGTGGCTATTCCCTTCCTATATTTTCCATTCCTTCTGACCTGCCTATGGGAAAGACAGTTTTGGTTTATGGTTTTGGTTTTTTAACCCAGATCATCTTGGTCTATATTAATTACATGACTACTTACCTTTATGAAAGATGAGTCCTGAAGGATTGTACTTTGTCAGGAAGTAAAAAGTCTGTTAAAACCATGTCTCCGATGCTTTCACTGACAATTTGAAGGCATGCAAGCTCTCTTTCTCTGGGCTGTGGCCAGGGCTCTGTAGTGAAGCAGCCTGTGTAATCCTTGGCATCTCTCTGAGAGCACTAACCAGAGGCTTAATTAGCTCTGAACGCATGTGTGGTGATGTAGACACTAATCTTCAGTAAGGCTGGACTGCACCATCACCTCATTTCATAGGAATCATTGTCAGATGCTAATCCACTTCAGGTGCTGCCAGCCTGAGTTGGACTGGAACTGGCATATTGGAGATGAGCCAATTTGCCTATCTTGAGCCACCCCATATGTGTGTATATATATATACACACCTGCAGGTACTGAAGAACCTGGAGGCAGCTCTGTACAGGAAGGCAGAAAATAGTGAGACAGAGTGATACAAGGTGGAAGGGAAAGACAAAGCATCATAGCCAATGGCTCTTCTCTTGCAGGAGGTGCAGTTCTGGACATGGCTTTTTCTTTCCCCTCTCATATTCTTATTTGCCCACCTTTTGTCACGGGCCCTGGCCAGGCAATGTTCAGACTGAATAGCTTGTTTCTCTCTGGCTTACTGTAGCTCCTGCTGATGCTTCCATCTACTTTCCCACTCCCCTGTTGTGCTGGAGTGTGTGGTTAAGAAAGAGGACAGACAATGGGAGATGTAGGAAAACAAGATGCATCAGCTTTGCCTTTGAGTCAGTCAAAGAGCTATTTCTATACCTTACATGCCTCACTCTGGCTTTTATTCTCTCAGATGCTTTGTTACTCTTAATATTAACGGCCAGCAGAGACAAATTCTTTTGCTGCTCCATCAATCCCTTTCTTTGCTGTGCCGATCCTCGACAAAAATCTCAGTGCCTTATGTGCACGTGTGATCTTGAAAAAGATATGGCATTTCAGTCCCAGCCTTAGGTTTTGTTTAAAAAAGTACAAAGCCTAATATAGATAGAAAAATTTGAATTCAAGTACAAAAAGAGCATCTTATTTATTATGCTGCTGCTTTTAAGTTATGTCAAGGGCATATTGAATATATAGATGGCACTTTCTGCTAATGCACAGGTAAGTATAGAAAAAACAGGGAATTCAATTATGTGTGCTCTGGCACAAAGTTAAGCTGGTTAGAATGGGCTTGTTGACTTTGCCCAAGCAAAAAGAAGTACAGAATTGAAACTCATAGCACTCTTATTTTAAAGACAGATAGATTGATTCCCTCTCTGAAATCCTCATCATCAAACCCTGAGGAGTCTAAATGTTCATGTGTTTAGATGGTAGAGATGGATATAATGGTCCTTACAGCACCAATCACTGTAGCAACCATGAATGTGAATTGTTTCTAGAACTGTGGGGAGATTGCAAGTTCTAGCTCCACAAGTCTCCTATAGTCCAGTCTTTTACCAAGAGCAACTTCCAATTCACTGGAGCTCAGAAATGACTTTTCCTTGAATAGGAAGTTTGACACAATTTCTGCCTCAGTCTTATAGCAGTGAGGAATAGGGAAAATGACTGTTAATCAGCAGGGCAAAGAAAAGGAACTAAAGAACTATGATCCCAATACAAAATAATAAGAAACAATTATTCAGCAGGTGTGGATTTGGCAGAACACCCTGCAAATGTTTGGATGGGCACGTGTGCGTGCAGGGGACTTCATACATTTGTGAGCATTATTGTCTGTAAAGCTGTAGGAAACTTCCTATTGAATTTCTGAGACTTAATAGATGGGAGCTCAAGAAGAACATTTGAGGAGAAAGCTTCTTTCCTTTCTAATATCTGTGTAAATAATTCCATGTGCTTTATTGGTCTCAAAGTCTCCACAGTGGGGAAGAGGAGAATCAATAATCATTTAAAACTTCATGAATCGGTTAGATGAGCAAGACAGGCATGACAGCAGCTTCCAGACAGAGGCACTGCTCACTGGTTGATTAGAAAGTAGAGCTGGGTAGAGAGGAGGTAGATGCTGCCATGCTTTCACACATCCTGGAGCACAAGAGGTAGCTAGCTATGGCCCCCCAGTTCTGATGGGGGTCAGATTTTCAAGCCTGACAAATGAGGCTGCATATTAAAATCCTTATTGCTTGTTCCAGCCAAGGACTCTTGTAGCACGGTGATACAGTCACTTTCCAAAGCAGGGGCTGAACCCAGAGTCTAGGTCCAATGGTTCAGGAGTCCACTTTTGGTTCTTCTCTTTAGGCTTAGAAAGTCCTCAACTAGGTCTGAAACCAGAAAAAGTGTCACCATGGCATTGAAGGCCACAATTTGAACTACCTCACTCTCCTGATATGTCAGGTCTGCTGGACCTGAGCTGGAGTTTTCACGTACTGCTAATGCATGGCCTTAGGTCCAGCTCATGATTCATGCGCCCCCAGTTGCCTGGTACAGACACACATTACATGCTAGTGAGGCAACTGTTTGCCAGCAGCATTTCCAAACAAAAGTGGACAAGGGTACTGTTTCTTCATTTTATGCCTAGGCTCTTTTATACTATTGTGGCAGCATAAGGAAGGTAGCAAAATACCTCTTAAAATGCACCACACGGAGCTGTCCTCTCACCTGGTGCACAGTGAGCATTCAACATTGCTCCTGTTCCAGCCCATGCTGTAAAAGATAGGTTGGAGTGAGCTGGGGTGAGTCAGGTTTGGGGGAGCTCAGGGCAGGGAGAAGGTGTATTTTGAGCAAGCAGCACCTCCTTTCCAAAATGATAGATCTGGTTTGGAGGGCGCAGTGAGGAGTAGCATAGATCTTCATGCTGTCAGAAAGCGGAGTATGAAATGGCTGAATGCTTGCTCCCAGGCTCGAGAGGAGAAAAGGTGAGATAACTCTTTCTGAATTTTGTGGCCGCCTCATGGCAGGAAGCCAGTGACCTGAGCTAACTGAATAAACCTGGCACTACTTGTGGAACTGAATCCCCAGGTAGGAGCGGTGCATGAACGCAGGGAAGACAGCAGCACATACACTCTGCACCTTCCTCTCACACCATAG
This sequence comes from Brachypteracias leptosomus, assembly GCA_013401335.1. NCBI lineage: Eukaryota > Metazoa > Chordata > Aves > Coraciiformes > Brachypteraciidae > Brachypteracias > Brachypteracias leptosomus. Next base: position 77,917 of record VYZX01013464.1, read on the forward strand.
AGCAAAATAGCGCCAAGGATCATGGAGGCAATACAGGAACCAGCTCTGGAGAAGGAGACCTGGGTGAGCAGGATGAGTGGAGATCTTGACTTGACTCCTGCCAGCCCCTAGTTACCTGACTCAAGAGGTCCAGGTGGGTGGTCTGTCAGCCCCCCTTCCTCTTCCCAAGAATCTCTGCAGTCCCAGCAGGCTGCTGGGGGATGAGTCCTGCTTTGGGGTGAAGGTAGTGACAGCCAGCTCCAGCCTTGGCAGCCCACGCTGTACAGGGTGCTAAGGGCTGCAGGGTGTCATGGACTGAGGGGTGCAATGGGGAGCCCTCCCCACTGGCTGCCAGCACCGGCTGTAAGGAGCTTACGGCCACGGCTGCATTACGTGTGCGTGGTTGCCGGGGTAACTCCACTGCTGAACTAGGACCAAGCATCAGTTATGACCCTCTAAGAGAAGAGGAAGCCAGATATGGGGCAGTGGGAAGTCTGGAGCCTGTGTAATCTAGTCTAATCTCAGCTCTTGGTTTTGTCCCCTTGCTAGAGGGCTCTCCCAATTTAAGTAGGGTTTTTAAATTTTATTTTAATTTTTTTATTTTAGAGTAAAAACATTGCCTATTTACTGCTGGACAGAATGGATGAGGCTGAAGCCTTCTAATGCTTCTTGCTTTAAGGAAAGTAGAGAGCACATCTACACAGGCTTTGCCTTCATCTGCTTGCTCACTTGCACTCTGAGGCAAGCCAGCTCTGATCTAAAGGGTATGTAAACTATATCAATGCACTGAAAATGATCTAAACTGGTAAATAAGGCCAGCATCTAAGAAAAGATTAAGTCCTGGCACAGTATTACCTTAAACTGACTGCTTTGCTTCAGCTGTGGTCTGGCCAGCTCAGAGTATGGGCACAGCCAATTTTACTCTGTCCGTAAAGGCTGAGTAGACCTTGGCATCATGAGGAAGGGAGATGCCACAGGATGCAGAGCAACTAGCAGCTTTGCCTGCAGAAGGGTAATGCTTAAATAAGCAATGCAGAATTTGAGATAAAGGGGATACCATTACTTCATGAGGTGGAAGGGGAATGGAAGCCTTAACAGACACACTCTGACCTGTCCACAGCTGGGCCACAGCGAGAGATCTTCAGCTCCTGAGAGATTCGGAGGGCATTGGATGCAATGATGAACTTCCAGGGCTTATCTAAATAGACTCTATGAACCTTTGGAGGTTCAGCTCATAATAAGGTTTGCTCATAATAAGAGACCAAAGGCATACTTGATGAAATGGAAGAGCAGTTAATTTAGAAATGATAATAAGAAATAGTATTTCACCCTGGATAGTTGATTTGAGAAATTCATTCAATGATATCTTGCCAAATACTGTGACTGGACTTTTTTAAGAGTGATGGATAGTTTTATGGCTGCTATTGATTAATAAGGCTATGACATCCTATTCAGCTTACAGTCAAAATTCAGTCCATAGTCTGGTAGGTAAGAAAGCCAGAAAAGAAGTTCCAGACAAACACCATGATGTAATTGGATGGATGAGTAATGGAGCAGTTTGATTTTCCCCTAACTGTTTTGGGCTGGCAATGCCAGGATATCAAGCCATCCTAGTGGGCTTGTCTAAGTTGGGACAGAGGAGCTAACCCTGTGCTGTCCAGATTGCCAGCATGGTATAACATGGCACCTGGCGGGCGGAATCTACCCACAGTGACCAGTGGTTTAATGCACTCGTGTAAGCTCATCAAACAAGGAAACACACACATACAGAGGTGAAAATGGAAATGCAACAAGCCTGGTGTGAAAACTGTTTATCCTGGCAGCTTGCTAACTGCCATTTCCCTTCTGTGGAAAAGTGCTGGCATCCATATGCAATGCTCTGCGAAGCTGGTATTGCATACCATCGTATACTAGCTTGCTTTGACCAGTGATTGTGTATAAAATTCACAAATAGTGCACCCTTGCCTTAGTCAAACGACTTTTGGGGTTTTTCTCTGAATTGTATACGTCAGACAATGGCCCCGGTGTGTTTGACTCTCATCGTTTTTAACTGCATGTGAAAAAATCCCAAGATCAAAATTTACAGAATCTAGGATAACTTGTGTTTCCTCTGTTCCAAAATGCTAAGAATGAATGATTTCTGTAGACCTTTAAGTGGAAAGTGGAAATCACTTAGCTGTTTTTAGCCCTTGAGTCATCTTTAATCAGAGACCTTTTTATTGCAGCTCTCAGGAACTCCTTGGTGCTGGAGCACTTACACAGTTGCCCCTGGGCTAGTGCTCTGCAGCAGATCTGTTTCCACTACTACAGATTAATGTCCAAGCCATGATTGGGATCTGTGTGTATGATGATACTTGTGTGTATAGTTAATGTCATTATACATATAAATCTTCATACATTTGTTACCATTTACCAGGGTAACAGAATTGAGCTACGTTAGGAACTCTAGATTCCTTATTGCAATTATTCTCAGTCGTCACCAAGGATCATGGCTTCCAGAGAAGACCTAGTGAGTTAACCACCATTTGCCTGGTTGCCACAGACCTTCTGTCTTGGCCACTTACATACCCTGCCTAGCAGGGACAAGAAGGACAGCAACATGTTTTTCTGTAAGAGAGGGCTCTTACAGCCCTCCATTAATTTATCACAGTATATATTGCCTGCCTTTCCATAGGTGGGGACACTGAACTGGGTCTCTCTCTCACTCATCCACCAAATTCTGTCATCGCTTCTCTGTAGCCATCATCTCCAAGCTGTGTATCCTTCTGTCAAATAATACTAGTGTGTTCAGTAGTTATTATGAGAACAAGGGAGGGAACTGATAAATGATACGATTATATAAGCAACATTTCTGCATCTAACGAATTTGAACTTCCCACTGATAGCACGTTCCCAGGGCAGCTCTGAGGATTTTCACCAAGGATGATCCACTCATCAGTGAATCAGAGCACTGGGAAAGGATTGCAGGAGGTCATCTGCTCCATCTGCTGTGCAAGCCAAAATCAGTAATAACCCAGGGAACCTGTTCCAGTAAGACAGGAAACTTTTGAATTCTACTAAATAGTAGAGAGTCATTTAGAAATGACACAGTCCAACGTGACTAGGTTTTGTGGAAGTGTGATCATGTATGTGTGTGAGAGACACAGAGATGCTGTTCTAGATGCCAATCCCACCACAGGGACATTGTGCCAGGGCTGTAGTGTCACTGTGTTCTTATAATCCCTGTTGCAATCACATAAGGAAAGGACTTGCACAGGATGATGCAGCATATAATGTTAAACAATTTTAATGTATTGATTTGTTGAAAACTAAATAAAAATATTAAATGTGGGGCGAAAAAATGAACAGACAGAAGATCCTGACTGCAGGCTAGCCTGAGGCAGTGATGCATTAGTGGTAAGAATAAACAGGAGTAAATAAACACTTAAGCAACAAAGATCTTGATTTCCTGTCAGGTCTATGATAACAAACAGGACTCAGAAATATAGAAAATTTAATTATAAGACTTTGAACTGTTGCAGCATTTTCCATCATGAACAATAAAACTCCCAGTGAATCAGGTATCCCACCAGGACTGCGACAAATAGATACACAGTGGTGTCTCAATTTTGAAGAAAATAAATACATAGGTAGGAAAATGAAAGTCTGTGTTTTCCCAGAAGTTATTTGGTGCTTGCTCACTCCTTTTTTCCTCCACCAGATGTGTGGTAGGCAAGGCTGAAGACTAAACAAGAGGCAGCCCTCTTGTTGATTGTCTGTAGGCCATAGAGGTATTTTGCAAATCAAGACTGTACTAAAGACACAGAAACAGCTTTTCTTCTAAATCAGACAAATGAGAAGAGGACTTTGAAAAGTGATAGTGGCCTGAGTTGTCAGATCTTATAGGATCCCCTTTGCAAACCAAAAAGGAAGGGAAGGGCAGACCCCAGTTGTTAAATTATGGTTGCACAGGAAGCTTCATGCAGCAGCATATGGGGTTAGAAATACTGAAGTTTCCAAAATCCTAATAAAAAGAGGCTACTCCCTGAGAAGCATGAATTATATTTCTCCTGCACCTGTGTGGAGATAGTAGCCTAGGGCATTTTGCAAAAATATGGTTTATTCCTCCAAATCTGAGAAGCAAACACATGCTCTTGACTTGCTCCTTCCTCAAATTCCTTGTGCCTAACTTGACACACCTGGCCCTTGTGGGGCATGGAACTTGGACTGGAGCTAAGGGAACTTGCCACCAGTAGCAAAAATTTGTTCAGGGCAACAGAGGATGGAGCACAGAACTAGACTGCTTTTGGACAGGTTGCACAGAGGAAACATAGCATGCTAATCTCCTCACTCCCTAAGTCAGCAGTTATACTATGGCTTGGTGGAAGGCTCTTAAGTTCTTTGAGATGACTGGTCCACTGCAACAGTTTTTGGGGATCCTGCGTTTCTCTGCATTAGGGATGTTCTCGAGTCTGCCCCATGCTGAGAAGCAGTTTTGCTCTGGATAGTAAGATGTTGTTTATAAGGCAGTAATTGCTTTTGCCTGCCTGGGGAATCCAGAGAGGCAGTTAGGAAGGAACTTGTGAGAAAAGCACCCTAGGGACCTCTATTGCCACATCAGAGGTAAATGGTTCGTTAAACGGCCGTGATTGGTTCCAACTGGTGCAGCTGCAGGAGGGCTCCTTGGGGATTCACCTGCAGCCTTGTCAAGGGTCTGCATCCTGGGTGTGGTGGGATCAGACCTAGCCCTTGTGCAATATCTGCATGGGCCTGCCCCTGAGGGACAAAAGGCCCTGGGCAGCTTAGAATTGTGGCAATTACACTTGGTCTCTTTCTAAACCTGGTGCCACCTCCACAAACTCTGTTTCATCCACCTAGGAACTCACCAGCAACCAGTCTCCAAGAGGAGGCTTCATGGTGAGTGCTTTTGCACCTTCACCATGTGCAATCCAGCCTCCTTATCTGAGGGGTGAAACATGCAGGAGAAGAAGGCAATACTTGTCCCAGTAGCAGTAAACTCAGAGCAGATTTTCTGTGGGAAGCCATCTGTCAGCTGGGGAGTGGTGCTGTGTCAATTGATTGGCTCCACCTCCAGCTCAGCTCTACAAACGACAGATCCCTGACCTTGCAGGGTGACAGTGGGAGAGTATTAGGATCTCTGGAGGCATTGAGATCCTGTAATGAAGCCCCTACTATTTCAGACTGGGTGAAGGACACCCTGCAGCATCTTGTTGTCTTTTGCAGCAGTTAGTTACGGGGAGCCTAGGCTTGCAGGTGAAAATGCTGCAGGAGAAAGATAACGTTTATCCTATAGTCAGGGGATTGTACTTCATGTGGATCATATGCAATGTAAGGGACTTCTGCTTTGAACTCAACCTTTTCCCTATCCCAAACTTAAATCTGTCTCCCAGTACCAATGTTTAACTATGTTTTGGCTGTTCCAAGGTGAAAAAGGGAGGTGGAGAGTGTGAAATTTCTCCAGAAGAAAAATAGGAGCCTGTAATGTTCTGTAAAAACTTTAATATCCAGAGAGGTAAAATATTCCTTTTTGGATTTAAACTATAATAAAGCAATAATGATTCTATGGGGCATATATGTGTAAAAATAGTAAACCTCCCTTATATCTATCTGTAATTTAAAAGTTTCCACACCAGAGCAGGGCCAAATTCTGATAGCCCTGTGGTTCTCTGTCAGTTCAGCTCCTTCTCTTTCACCCTGACTTACCATCAGGTAGGTTCAAATAAGGAAGGGAAGGAAATTGTGGCACTTGATTATTTTTCTTAGTTTTCTTTTTTGTTCCCCAAAAGGTACTCACTGAGATTCCTATCCAGCTCTATCAGCAATTCTCCCGATTTGTTATGAGAAGGACGCTTTCTTCTACACTGTTGTTTGTCATTCCTCCCTTGCCCCTCTCTTTTCTGAGTGCTGAGTTGGTTAGGGAATGAAGAACATTTGGCTAGGCAAACTATTGGGGTGACCAAGTGCCAAGAGACCTCTTGGCAAGCTAAAAGCTGGACTGGCTTGCATTTTCTTGATGCTCTCATTTTAACAGAAGTTGCCTCTTCTTACTGCTTCTATAATAAAAATGCAAGCCATCGCTCTAGAGCAATTATTATATACACAGCCAAGTGGTTTGTGCTGTTTGATTTAAGAAGGGGTGCTTACATTTCTTGGTGGAGTGGAATTGTTTAGCTGGGTTGTGATAAAGCTATATATTTGGTGTGTTGATTTTTGATGTTCAGCTACACTCTGGTTAGTGAGGAGCCACAGATTTTCTCCCTGAGTCTTTGGGGCTGAATTTCCTTCAACAGTTAGGCTGTGCACTCATGTGGAATGAACTATCAGTGGGCACTTTAGTTGGGGCATCTGACCCTGGTTAAAATCACAGGAAGGGCAGTGCCTCCCACACCACGCTATCACTCACACCTACTAACATTTGCATGTGTGTGTGTGTATGGAGCCTTTAAATACTGGTGGATTTACCATCTCCCATCCCTTATTTGACACTGAGGAAAGCACCAAGTATTTTTTTCAGACAAGACTTCAAGACGTTGTGTGTTAAATGTTCTCATAATTCAATAGCCAGGTCCTTCAGATCTTAGATTCTCTGCTAGAAACTGTGGAAATTTGCAGCCAATTCAGGGATTCTTATATGTAAGTATAGAAAAGCTTTTGTTGAACTTAATATAAAAATAAATGCTAGTCATCAGTGTACCTGTCTTGCCTTTTCATGTTACGGTAAGGCTGTCTTCACACTCTAGCATTCAATTTGGTACAAGTGGCTTTCAAAGACACGATGCAATGAAGATATTGGAGATGCTTGTTCAGGCTTTCTTCAAACTCTGACAGATGCTGTGACAATAGTGTAATATTTCCTCTAGCTTTCCTGGTTTTCTCCATAAGCTTCAAAGACAAAATGTATATTTTTATTGGAAGAGTAAGTTCTATTCTTGAGTACAATTCTAGAAGGAAGTGAATTCCAGTGATAGAAAGTATGAGCTGTTTGCCACAGATTGAGAGGCTTCTGTGCTGTTCCTGTGTTGTTTTTTGTATTTTTTTTCACCTGTCTCCAATTCGTTGCTGCTTTCTTTTCCTTTTTCTTTTTGTGTACGTTTATTTTCTGGTTCAATCACCAGACCTCATAGGAGAGGCATGGAGATCTGGGAACAAGCATCCTGTCTTTCCTATAGGATGTGACCCATAGGGAGCTCAGGAAAGAGAAAAAAACAGCTTAAGGCTAGGTGCAGGACCAGAGCTTTTTATTTCTGGAGTTGCTGAGCTATGGCATATTTTGCCAATAGAGAAAGTGGCTACAAGTAATCAAAACCATGACAAAAGAAGGGAGGGAGGGGGGTAAGAGTGGATGGATGGATGGATGGGTGGATGGATGGATGGATGGATGGATGATTAACTGGCATCTCTGCTGAAAACAGCTTTACCTGCCAGGCTGTGGGAGAGAAAATTTGGTAGAGAACTGTTCTGAATGTGAATATCTTGAGGTCATATCTTGAGGCGTTTCCACAATGAATTTCCCCAGGTCTAAAACTCCCAACTACCTTCTTTTGGATCTCTGGTTAAGCTCTTCTAGTTTATTGAGAGAAGGCAGGGCTGCTGTCTTATTTCTAGAATCACAGAATCACAGAATGTTAGGGATTGGAAGGGACCTCAAAAGGTCATCTAGTCCAATCCCTGCACTGGAGCAGGATCACCTAGACCATTTGATTTGGAGAACTTTCTTATTATAGTGGGAATCTCTGCAGAGAGATATTTAATTCTGCCTTTCTTTTTTGTTTTCTCTGAAACATGGTATAAACAAAACCAATGATAGTTTTCCATTTTAGTATGTTTTATGATCATCTGAGACTAAGTCCTCACAGTCGTAGCACTCTGTGCTACTGCATGCTTTGAGAGGAGCTTGCAGTTGCGGCTCTCAGAATTATTTGCGTCCAATAGTTTTGTCTTCTCTAGTTGTACTTCAGTCTGGATAATCAAACTAGATTAACTGTCCCAGATAAAACAAAAGCTTCTGTGTATCCTGTTTATACTATATATAAGGTTCTGGTAATCCTTGGATTATTATAGCTCTTAATTTCTGCAACCATAGAATATTTTGTACATATTCTCTTTTTCTGGCCTTACTTGTGTACCACTTGTTCTCTGTCTGTTAGAATCATGCCTAACATTTGAAACCTTTAAGTAATTTTGGCAACCTGCCTTTAAAAATAAAGTAAGGACAGATGGTCATAAAAAGGCTTTTACTTCCTTCCCACTTGCTTCACTTAAATTTTTAAAAGTTAAAAATCCTTAAGATATGGCCAAGACATGAAGTGTAAGATTCCGACTGCATGCCTCCCCCTCCATGCTCAATGGGTTAACTACAAATGCTGTTTATTTCCTTTGACCTATTCTTGTTTTCTTTTTCTCTCTCTTCCTCTCTTTGACTTCCTATTCTAGGATGAGTCATCCATGTTCTTCCAGTTTGGCCCATCAATAGAACAGCAAGCCTCTGTCATGCTCAACATCATGGAAGAATATGACTGGTACATCTTCTCCATTGTCACTACTTACTTTCCTGGTTACCAGGACTTTGTGAACAAGATCCGCAGCACCATTGAGCACAGTTTTGTGGGTTGGGAACTGGAGGAAGTCCTCCTGTTGGACATGTCCCTGGATGATGGGGACTCAAAAATCCAGAACCAGCTCAAGAAACTCCAAAGCCCTGTTATCCTCCTCTACTGCACAAAAGAAGAGGCCACCTACATTTTTGAGGTAGCCAACTCTGTGGGTCTGACAGGTTATGGTTACACGTGGATCGTGCCCAGCCTGGTGGCAGGGGATACAGACACAGTGCCATCTGAGTTCCCCACTGGGCTCATCTCTGTCTCATATGATGAATGGGACTATGGTCTTCCTGCCAGAGTGAGGGATGGAATAGCCATAATCACCACGGCTGCTTCTGATATGCTGTCTGAACACAGCTTCATCCCTGAGCCCAAGAGCAGCTGTTACAACACCCAGGAGAAAAGGATTTACCAGTCCAACATGCTCAACAGGTAAGGGAAGGGGCTGGGCTAACCTTTCAAAGGAGTGGTCACAGAGAACCTCTGAGACCAGAATAACTGTACTAGGGCACGTGACATTTTGGGGCAGTGCATGATGTTGTCCAGAAACTGGGCAAGGGGAGGTGTGGTGATTGTGGAACCCATGTTGCTGTGCATCATGAGTGCTAATACTGTCATTCCCTTAGAAAGCCTCCATGCAACACAGAGGGCAAGGCAGCATGAGGAAAAGGAACAATGAGGGCACAGTACAAAAATTTGAGTGTGTCCCTCAATGCACGAATTTTGCTTTTATAATAGTACTGAACTTCTTGGGGTGTCTTTGCATGAATGGGTCTGTAACTCTCAGGTGAGTTCTTGCTGCAAGCAGTGGGGATTTTTCTATTGAAATCTAGAAGGCTCCTGGTTCTATTCCAGGCACCAGCAGTCTGTGAATGGGTATCCTTCATAGGTGGTGATTGTTTCATCTGTCTGGAATAGTTTCATGGCACCTGTTGTCTGAGGACCATATGTCCTTCTGTCCATTAGCCCTGAATTACAAGAGAGAAGGAAGTGCAGAGAGATCTGGAGAACTAGGGTTGCAAAAAGAATTAGAGTCAACAACTCTGCTCAGCTCCTGCTTTCTACTAAAAGCCTTTAAAGCCCTTGGGTGTCTTAAGGATCCAGTTTACCTCAAAGAGGAGGACTTGTGCTATCATCTTGCTCATTGTCATCTTGTTAGCCGTTGTCTGCTAAGTACTCTGGGTCCCATTCTCTCTTGTGCACATTATGCAGAGAGCCTTAGACACCTCCATTAGAATGGCATGTTTTTCTAGATGGAAAAGGGCATTTTAAAATAAGAAAAACCTATCTGAATAAACATCTTCTTTAGATTCAGATTCAGATTTTCCGAAGAAACAGTGCTAAGATGCAGCTTTAAGGTCATAGAGGAAGCCTGTGGTGGAACAACCTCTAGAACAGCACTCTGATTACTAGATCTTCCTTTTTGTCCCAGCTGGAGTTTTAGTGTGTCGCTAAGCAACCCAGGTAATTAGACATGGGAAGAGCTAGGGGAGGTGGTATCTGCAATTAGCCAGATGCTCCCTGACTTGTTGAGCTGTCATTCTCCAATGTTTTATATGTAAAATCCTTGGGCAGGTTGGTCCCTTTGTGGTAGGACAAGGGGAATCCAGGCAGTAGTCATCAGGACAGGTGGTCAAACAGAGTTCAGCATCTTTGTTCATTTGTCATGATGAATCACAGAACAGTGTAAATGTGATGGATTGATTTGCATGCTGTGACCCCTCACTGTCAAGTGTACTAGGCAGATAGAGGGACTCGTAGACAATAAAGCAGATTTTGCTTTGCCTGAAAGTTGGGGACTGAAAGAGAAGTCTATTCTTTGACACATTGTATTATCTGCTATTTGTTCTTTGTCTCTATGATCCATTGGCATATTACCACATCTTATTTCCTTTACTTCCTCCTCCCCATTCTGTCTTTTTGCTGTCTGCAAGCCTTGGAACCACCAAAGGCACCCAACACTTTGATCAGTTTCCTTCCCAGCAAGGTTTAGGGGTAAGGGGTGTTTTCTGCTGCCCTTTTGAATCATCCCTGGAATGATTAAACAGGTAAAATATATTTAATATATACAAAGTTATCAGAAGTAGCATCAAGGCAGTCTGTTGGTCCACCTTTCCAAATGAATAGGAATTTTTGGAGGGAGCTGTATTGTGTCTTTTCAGCAGTTATTGAGAAAACAAAACATTGTTGCCTGCTATGTGATGCAGTGTTCTGCAGAGACTTTCTGTAATTAGTTCTGTTGACACTGTATTAGCCTGTGCGTAACATCATACCCATATAGCTACACTGCTTTGAGGACTCAACGTAATCTCTCTGCATAGCACTTCTTTGCATTGCATAGAAGTCACCTCTTGAGTCTCTAGATACGACAGTACTGTCGTGCAGTGTAGATATGCCCTCAAGCCTGGGCATCCCACATGAAAGCAGTTCTTGTCACTTTTGATGATATTAGCTTTTTCCTTACCTTCATGGCCCAAATCATGCTGTTCCTTCTCCCTTGTCTGCTTTGGGTATAGCATTCACAGGAATGGTGGCAGATACATGTAGATGTACCCAGCTTAGTTCAGGTACCGACATCATGATGTCTTGCTGAGAAGCAGAGTCAATTAGTCCATGCCAAGCTCTGTTCTGCCACTGACTAGATTGCTGTAGGCACCTGAGCTAGCTCAGAAATAATTTCAGTGTGTTGCAATTGCTTCTGTGACCACAGTGCAAATACCCGCTTTGCTTCACACAGCACTGGCCTGTGCTCTGCCAGTCTGGGGTTCTGACCCCCCAAATGTTTCCACCCTGTCTGTACTTCTGAGTGACGTCAGTAAAAAGGGTGACTTCAGTGAGTTGTGTGCTTGCTTTTTGGTTTAGGTGAAATGACTTTCGGACACCTTTTAATGTATAAAAACTAGTGGTATCTGAAATAAGCCATTGCTTTTACAAATCCAAAGTTTCAATAGAAATGTAATAGCTTCAAACTCAGCCTCACAGCCTGGAGTGTGGATAGGAGGAAGGGCAGAGGAGAGAGAGAAGAAATGGAAAGAAGCAGACATGAAGATATGAGTTCCCCTCACTGAACCAAGACCCACAGAGATTAAGGGATGCAATCTGTGTTCATACCTTCAAGTCCCATTGAACTTGCTGAAATTTACTGTGTGCTATGCTTTAAACCTCTCCTGGTACACTTTGTCTATCTAAGTTATTATAGATTCTGCAGACCTGTCTGCTTCATACCTTCCATAACCCCTTCCACCTACTAAGATCCCATAGCACTTATACATTGTGCACAGCAAGCAGCAGCAATACCTGTCCCATGTCTGGGACATGGTTTGTCTCTCTTTGGACTGGACTGAAGGTTCTAGAAAACTAATTTTAGTCCTGCCTTGGACCCGGCAATACTATATTCAGCCATCTGCAACTTTCAGTTCCCCCTCCACATGCCTACACAGAATAGAGAAATGTATGTATGTGGGCTTGATGTCTGGGGAGACTGCAAAATGTATGTGACCTCAGATAATACATCACTATGTAGCTAGTGTTTCAGAAACTCCTGCAGCTAATCCAATGTGGTCCAATTTGCTTCAAATCCATAACTGGGAGGCAGTGCGAAAAAGGATTTTTTCCATTTTCCCATTCTTCGGAGAGTGACACATCCAACCAAAAAAATGTGTAATTTAGTTCAGCTGGGGCACATTATATACTAAGAATGTGAATTAGTCATTTCCCAAGATCTGCCTTTGAACTCTGACCATTTCTTACTTTTTTTTTTTCCCCTCTCTGAAAGTGCAGTAGTTCTGAATGCACCTAAAATCAAATGGACTTGCTCAATGAGGTCTCAGTTGGTGGTTGATCTGGGTGTATAATGGAGTAAGAAGGAAATGAACTGAACGTTTCTTAGATTTAGAAAGAAAGCTCAGTTTCTCCATGTCTTTTCCCCTTCTTACGTTGACACTCTTGTTCAGTTTTGCAAGTGCTTGAGCAAAAAAAGTTTTGTTTGAAGCATGGCTGCAAGCACAGAAAGAAACAAGGCACATTGTTATCTAAATGCCATTTCTTGCCAATGTAAGTGTTTGGTCTGCATCTTCTTGTATTAATAATGGTCTCATAGCAACTGTTTCTTGTCAATCTTCAAACTGATTCTCCTTTATGTTAGGTTGGAACTGCAGAAGTATGATCATGACCATTGAACATTGCAGATTTTGTCTTAGAAATGAGCCCACTGGTGGGGTAATTTCACTGATAAGTCAGAAAATGGTACTATAAGAAAGATTTATTCTACAACAGTAGTTAGTTTTCTTTTTTGAATGATTCTTGAGGAAGTTTTCCTCTAGTGTGGGATTTCTCTCAATTTATGCTGATATTAGGCACAGGTGATCATTTGGAGTCTAAATATCCAAATGCTGATTTCTAGTTCAATTGCACTCTTTAATTATTTGTTTTATTTTTAATAATGACTTGTTCATTTATTCCTTCATTGTCCCAGAAAAAAATCTGGTTGGAATATTCCAGTCTACCATGTTTATAGTTATCTCAGTGGCTGGTCTTCTGAGTAACCAGCAAACCACTGTGCTCTCTGCTCCCTTTTACCAGACGAGAAGATTACAAAGGTTGGGAAGGAGTTTCTAACAGGGTTTTCCTCTGAAGAGATTCTCTGATGTGGAGTTCTTCCCTCTTGGTCCTTCCAAGGAGAAGGAGGGTTAACTGACCTCCTAGGCATTCTGCAAAGCTCTTCTTTTCTGCCTTCATCATGGCTGCTGAGGAGTGAGTGGGAAGAGGTGGATGTGTTTATAGGCAGCCTTCTGCTTATTTCGTTATTTTAATTGATAGGACAGATTTCCTTGAGCTCAGGATTGGTGCTTCTCATTACATTTTAGAAATGGGAAGAAAAAACTAAATGACAGGAGCATTCTTGGGAGTGGAATTCAGGGATGAGTCATGAACAAAGAATATAATTTCTGGCACATACTTGAGGAATAGGAGCTCAGTGGTTTTGTATGGATATTCACAGTCACTGGGCTACATAAGCTGTGTTTTTATTGTAGCCTTCAGTGAGACCTGGGTTCTTCCTACTGGTTGTCATGGCTGCTTGTGAATGCTGGGCCATAACTACTAGTTTGTTGTTGTAGGGTTACTAATGAGTTCTCCACTGATTGGCTTTAATAGTCTCTCATTTAACACCAGGCTGCACATACCAGATTTCATTTTAATAAAAAGTGCAGTGAAGCATTTGCTTTGGAATGAAAATACAAATGTGGAATTATACTGCCTTTGCAAAGAAATACATTAAGAGGGGAACAAAGGTAGATATAATTCTGCACCTCAGGTTCCTCAAATATGAAAATAGCTGGCAAGCTGGCTTGGTCCATTGTTTGGCCATGATACTTCCACTTCAGAGGAAACACTAACTTTTGTCTGGAGCTTTCCATGCCAACCAGTTAAGAAATGCAAAAGAGCCCTTGATGAATTGTTGGAAACTATTTTCCCTGGAACACCCAGGGCAAGCTCTGCTCTCACATGGCCACATTTCCCCAGTGGAAACCAGGAACTGCTGGGGCTTAGACAGCTGAACAGTGAGTCAGTGAGCAAAGAAAGTACTTGCAATAGGGTTGTACAAATATATTGCTTCCCTGGAGACTCAAGACCGCAGGGGCTATACATATCCCTAGAAAGGTGCAGTGCCCTTTCAGGATGTTGTGCCACCCTGGTACCCGGGAACAATCATGCCTATAGCATCCTGAATTTGCTTTCCCCAGGTCAGTGCCAAGGACAGTGCCCAGGCAGCAACTTCCCTTGTTTATCAGATCTCTTCCAACCCACCCTCTTGCCCCCTCATCTCCAATCACAGCAGCTATCACTTGCCATGTTGGACAGAGGGATCATCATATGTTATTTGCAGGTACTGCCATGGGGCCAATCTGTGTTATCTCCTAGTCAAGAAGTCACACACCTTCACACAATGCAGCAAGGAATTTGAGAGCAGGAATGGAGAAAGGACCATTTGTGTACCTTTTTCTCCATTTGTAAGACTGTTGAGTTAACCTTGTGTTAAGAGAGGAGCACTGGCCAGCATTGAGGTCTCTGGCTTTGGTGAGGCTGCTTCTACCTGCTTAGCAGCTGGCTGGGAAATCATGCTCCAGCCCTGAAACCCAGTGCGGCTCCAGCGGTGAGAAGTGTGGTACTGGGACTTGCTTCTTACCTCTGAGGAGGAGGGGAGAGAAGACATATATGACACGTTCCCACTGATGCAGAAATTGCCCTTTTCAGAAACTTGTAGTGTGAGGGAGCATATGCAACTTTTGACCTTTTGGAGCCTTTTAGCTGGTGTCTTGTTAGCAACTTGTTATGTTCCTACTGGTTGGTGTATCCAGCTGCCGCCAGGCTGGTGCTCACTGGCAGTACGTGGTGTGAGCGCTGCTGACGGCTTAGAGATCCCTGCTGCTGAAACCTGCTTCCAGCAGTAGCTGGAGGCCAGGGCTAGCCTGTGCTTCCACCTCTGGCGTGGTCTCTCAGCATCCTTGTCCCCTGTTGTACATCACCTTGCTCTTTGCTGCTTGTGTACTGCCATTGCTTTCTTGTTTTTTTTTTCTTTCCTGCCTTGGATCTCCTGTTGCATTTAATTTGTCCTGTGTGTGTTGCTCCCTGGTATGGTTATTCAGTTCTAATGAAAAGCACTGGGTTTGTAAGCCTAGGGCTACTGGTTAGTCATGCCGCCTGCCCAGGAGGTGATCAGTGGGTGAGGGGAGAATTTATCCATGTGCCACCAACATCTCAGAAGCAGTGTTGGCTTCCTCTCACTCCTTTTTTTCTGTCTCATGAAGGGGGGCACTGAAGGCAGCTTTGTAAAATGACCCAAACCTCCACCATATGGATGGGCTGCTAAGGGTGCCTGATGCAGAAGGACATGGTCTGTGCCTGCTTGTCCTCTTTACTTTGACTAGCCCTTAAACAGTGCTTCTTGGTGTGGTGGGTTTACCCTNCAGCAGGAGGCACAGCTGTCTTGCAGGGGAAGGTCTGGCATCAAACCAGCTCAGCACGCCAATAGCATACTTCAGCCTCCTGGCTTCTCAAAGGGAGTATATGATGGGGGGCACAGCAAAAATCTTCCTCAGCAGGTGCTACAGGATGCTTTGGTCCTGCAGAGCAGGGCTTTGTCTGAGAGGGAGAGGAGGCACTTGTTCTGTGTGATCAGCTGGATTTTTCATCCTCTTTGAAATTAAAATAGAATGGGAGGGTTCAAGTGAAGTGATGGGTTCTTGGCAAGGATTATCTTATGATTAGAGGACAGACCCTTTCATAAAGGCCTCCAAAATCCACCAGCTGGGAATGAATTTTGGTATGCACCATCAGTTTCCAGATGGGAAAATGTCCATGTTCTGCTTCCAGCCCTCTGAGACATCTCCTGCTCTGCAGCCAAGTCCAATTAGTGCTAATACTGTGGCAACTTCACTTGCTGGTGACAATATGCTTTGACTTGTGCATTCAGGGTCTCTCCGCTTTTCATGAAAAGCAAATCAAAATTCTTCCTCTGTGGTGGAGCTGAAGGAAGCAGTGCAAAACCACAACCCCAGTTCTGGCAATGATTTAGTTTCAGCTACAGTGGCATATTCCCCCGATCACAAAATGCAGTTGGGGTCCTGTGGGTTTTAAAATGCCTTGGGAAATTTGAAAACCCGCTTTAGCAGATCAGCAGAGGGAAGATGAGAAATAGTCTCTTTTCTTCAGGGACTGGCTTGTTGAGGCTGTGGATATTTTTTGACTTGCACACCTGCAAATCGATGGTTAGCCATATCAGGTTTTATCACTAGAGCCTGTAAGGAATACATGTATTCTTTTTTTCCTTTCTGATAGAAATGTGATTTCATTGCCCCCCTCCGCCCCGACTTAATGTTCTTACTATCTTTCAAATTTTTAAAAATAGGAACAGCCGCGTTGCTATGGCTCCCTGTGCAACTGTGGAGCAGCTTTCTCTTCTCTTTGATGCAATTTGGGCTCAGGATGAGGTTTGACAAGACTCCAGCCCAGCTCGCCGCCTAGTGGCTCTTTCCTGGGGGGTGGGAGGGCCATCACATCATTCACTGTTGACAGAAATTCATGAATAAAAGGGAAAAAAAAAAAGAAATCAGATGGCCTTTCTTGGCAGAGAGAGACATTAACCCTGGTGCATCCGGGACAAGATTAATTTTTGTTACGTTTTGCAGATTAATGCCATTCCTGCAGTTTAGATTTGAATGGAATACCCTTTTCCCCTTTCTGTCCTACACTCCTGTGTGTAGGATGGAGCCGAGCCCTGTCAAACAGCTGGTCTGTTCCCCTCCAGAGGCACCTACTGCTCAGTGGTTGTTGTCGTATATATTTCATCTAAGAAACCATTGTACACGTTTCAAGCAAAGCTCGAGGTTAAGTGCTTTACTGAATTGGGGCTTAGAGCACTCCTGACTAGATGCTGCTGATGAAATTCCTCTCAAAGTCATTACTTTAAGGGTGTACTCAAGCCTTGCATCCAAGTTTTGGTAAAATGTGAATCTGCATATCTATAGGGCAGCTGAACACTTATCTCAGGGGGACCAAACCAAGCTGTGGCTTTGAACACCTGTTACCTGTGCAGAATCCAGACCTCCCTCTGCAGCTCACAGACCTCTCCACTGGCCTATTTTCAAGTAGCTATAATTTTAAAAGTACATTTTGTTTCATGTTGCAAATTTTATTTTCATTCTCAATCTAAAGGTGGACATTTTCGAAAAATCTGAGAACCATCCCCGCCCCGTTCATCCCATTTTGAATCATGAGATACAGTGAAATGAACGCATTTGTTCTACTTTCAAATAATTATAGAGCAGTAGGGTTTCTGTTGGTGTGAACAAATAAAGCTAGCTTCACTTCAAACTTCAAAAGCTGGTTTGCAGTTTTAGACAAGGGATTCCTGCTTTCTTAAGGTTAGAAAATTTGTGCTTAATATGAATTTTAGAAGATGGTGTATGTTACCTTAGTGTAATTTATTTTGTATTGTAAATTCACTGTGCACTTTATTTCTTGAAGTATCTGAATGAAAGATAATCTAGAAATGTATTTTAAATGCTTAAATGTGAGTGAAATAGCAACCAAGAAATTAGAAGTGGCAGAGACCTGACAGTTTGTCCAGTCCGCTACCTGCTCTATCATTCTCATAGGATGTTCTCTCCTGATTTAAGTAATAAAAATGTCCCTACTCAAGCCTGCAAGCACCTTAATATAAAATGAACATTAAAATCTAACCATAGTGCCCTTGAAATGATCGATCAGACAGAATGCTGCCAGCCGTCTTCCTACAAAGAAAGCTCTTTTTCCACTCCTGTGAGAGTTTTCTGAGCTTCCTATATCACACTGAACAGGTCTCCACACCTGTCTTGATTGAGTAAAGATTGTAAGGTGATTAGAGCAGTAACGCACCATGAAAAATGCTTGAAAAACAGATTTTGTGAATGTAGGGTTGGTCTTTGTTAAAGATCTTGTGATAGCAGGTAATTGGATGAAGAGTTCACCAATTGACAGTGTGGCCAGGGTGGAAAAGAGCTGCCACACTGGACTGAAAACTCATGAATCTTTGTGGCCTGACAGTGGTTAAAAACACACAAATGCTGACTCAACACTGACTTTTTTTTCTGTTTTTTTGAATCTGTATTAAAATGAGATGGAAATGAGTTTTCAGTGTCTCGCCTGGTGTTCTTCCCTGTATTATTAGTGTCACAAATGAAATCATTTTTCAGCAAGATGGCTACCTCCAGTAGCAGTGTCAGCATCTTACATTTATTTATGACAAGCTGTAGTATCTTTTATCTGCAATTCCAAAGCACTTTACAAAGTAGAAAGGGATGACTTAATTCACTGCTAAAATTCAGCCATCTCTGGGGTGAAATAGAGCAACTGTTTAATAGCACATAGTGCAAAGCGGAGATGAATACCACACCTCACTGAAGCTGCACGAGGAATTTCAGCTGGCAAAATGAAATTGCTAGAGGTGGATTTTCGCCAAGACATCGGGGCTGTTTAATAAGCACAAGAGATTAGCGCAGTGCCACACATGGCTCTCATGTGCCTGTGTGAAGCAGGCAGACAGAAGTTCCAGAAGTGGTTTCAGGAAGGAGATTGGCAGCTTTTCCAGCATGCAGACTTCACCAGCAGAGGATATCTGCTTTTAGAGACCTCCTTCATCACAAGACCATGACGTTTTGGGAGGATGTACCTAAGTTCCACATTGATTATCTGCTTATTTCCCCTGGAAACTCAGCCCTGGGCAGGGGGAGATGTCCAACAAGACTGCTGTGTACCTGCTGCTAGATATAGGCAAGTGATAACCAGATATAGGCAAGTGATAACCAGATCTGAATGGGGAGCAAAAGGTTCAACTGCAATGAACCTCTGGGAGAATGCAGCCACATAGATAATAGACGTCATATGTAAAATATGGTCCCCCTAAAAGGATATTTTTCATTGCTTTCTTCCCCTTTAAAATAATGCGTCACTGGCAGATTAAGCCCTTGAGTGACATGAGGTACCTCAAACACAGACTGCTGCAAGAAATGCTTTCCACTCTCTTCTGAAAGATGCTGATGCTGCCCTTCTGCATCTGAGTGGTGACGTGTGGCATGGTGAGAGCTTAGAAGAGCTGGTACTTAAGCCATGACAAAATGCTCTCCAGCATCACCAAGGGACTGTGAAGACTTTGAGGTGCAAAGTACAGATACTTGCAGCCTCTGAATAAATCTGAACATCTAACAACTGCTCTTCAGTATGCCTAGTATGTATTTGTATCAAATAGCGTTCTGGGGGGGAGTGTGGGATGCTGGGCTTTCCAGCATTTCACTTGCCCAGATCCAAGAGGGTGCAGCAGGACCGATCTTTGAGGGTTCTGCACGTTCTGCCGCTCTCGTCTCAGTTTCCCTTTTCCTTCTCTTTCCTTGCAGGCATGTAGTTGAGATACTGAGGGAGCTCTACTTGCAGATCTATTTTGGTTTTAATGGAGCTGTGAGGAGAAGGCCTTGCTTTTTGCCAATGTGAGACTACTGGTCAGATGAAGCAAGTACCTTGAAGATGGTGCCAAGTCACAGTTTCTCTGGTGGCTGTAGAAAGATGCTAGTTCTGGAAAAGGCTCCAGTTTCACTGACTAGAGTGAGAAGTTTACTTAATTTACTGATTTGTATTTTTTTTTCTCTAAGTAATTTTTCATGAAAAGCTCAAGTTTGAATTGATGAAGGCACAAGCTTAGCAATGCTGTGAAATTGATTTCAGATAGTTTATTATAGTTTCATGATACTGCTTAACAAGAAAGTTTGGCAAAGCAAGGAAGCCAAATGAGGAGAGCATGGCACTCTCAACAGTGGGTGGCACTGGAAGTATCATATAAGCCAGTATGGAGGGTGTGTAGCCATTCAGGGATACAATTAGCCACAGAGGAATGGAGAGCTGCTCAGGTGAGAGGCATCCACCGCCTTCCATTGGGCATCAACCTGGTTTGCACTGTTGCTAGCTGCCTACCTTTTTGCCACCCATTTCTGGATCCTCACAAAGCCTGGAGAAGGGATCCTGCCTCTTGCTGCTCAGCTGCAGCAGCCCTGAATCCTTCATCACAGCCATCAGTTGGCAGCATGGAAGCAGGTCCCCAGAGAAGGGCACTAGCAGGAAGGCAGCAATGGAGCGTGAGGATGTGGTGCAGACGGAGGAGCACTTGGGGAAATAAAAAGCATCACTGGGCTTGGTTTTACAGCACTCACTGTGAAGGGCATGGAGGCTACTGCTGAGCTTAGCGCACAGACGGTTCCCCAAGTGGGAGGAGTGTAGGTGGCAATGACCTTTATTTCTCTGCGTGGTTCATAGCTTAACTTTTCAGTTGCCACAGGTCAGAGCAGCACTGAAAGCCAGAGAGCTGCAAGGATGCTGTGACCTTCACTGTGGCTATTCTGCTTGAAGCTGGGCAGTGGGGACTCCTATGCCAGTGAATTCCCACAGCCTTCTGTTGTTGCCTGAGAAGTCAAGGGAAAGTAGCCATATAAATTTGTCACATTTGTGACAGAGCCTCATGCTTGAAGTTTTTTTAGGACTCAGAAAAGAAAGTTGTGTGGTAGTACTTAAAGATCTCATTTGGAGATGGCTGTGTGAGAAACAGTCCTTGGTCCACTCCCCTGATCATTGTAGAAGAAAAGTGATGTGGGGCTGGTCGAGGAGACAAATGCTGTTGTGCCGGTGGGTATTAGCAAATAGTCCTTACGACTCCAGGAGGGTGCTGCAGGAGACCATGAGCCCTCAGCACTCAGGCAGCTGAGAGTGTTCTCAGTATAGCAGTGCTCTGATGAGGTGCCAAGGAGCCTGTTTGGTACCACCAGCAAGCTGTGGAACAAATTCTGTGGTGGCACATGCTGGTGGGACTGTGAAAGATGGCAATAAACTGAAGTAGGTCTGATTTACAGGAATGCCCCTCTGGTAACAGCTCACACTTTTACTGATGTAGACCTATGCCAAAAAGCTCGTTTTCACAGTCAAGTCCTTATGTCTCTTGATTTTGCAATGTCTGCTGTATATTTCACCACTAAAGATGCTGTTTCTTTATGTTTCTTCTTCAGGCTAGGAATTGTGGGGGTTTTTTGCCTTTTGTCTTGTTAGCAGGTATGGGAGTGGTGGGTTTGTTCTGGCCAGCAGGTGCAAGAGCAAATTTAGAATATTCTTCTGCAGTATTCAGAATATGTTCTTCTGCAGTGTATCTAACCAAGGATGTAAATGGTGGGTAATCAAGTAGAGGAACAGATGATTGAACAAGTACTTAGATGTTTGAACTAACAAGTTTTTTACTTCCTCCTCAACCCACTGATCCTAATGGGTTTCCCACTGTTTGCCTGAGAGAGTGCTGAGAGGGGTTTAGAGTGGGACTCTTGTGAGCTTGCCAGATCAACAGTAGTCTTTGCTAATTTACATGTTCTTCTTTTTCAACTTAATTTTGGGGCTGGCTTGCAGGAGTACATTGTGGAAAGAGAGAAAAGGAAGGTTGCATGGGAGGTAATAACCCATAGGCAAAGCCCTAAGATTGCACTGACGTATCCATGCCTCCATGCTCATTTGCAAACAGCCAGGGATGAACCCACTGCTCTTGTTACCAGTCATGCTCCCTTTGTGTGTCTCTGTGTCCTTTCCTTGCTCCCAACCTTCATCTTTCTTATCCTTCCCTCAATAGGTAATTCTTTTCTATAGAAATATTAAATCTTGGTTTAAAACAGAAGAGCCACCCCATTTTCCCCACCCTTTTTCTTTCCTCTCTTTCATCTTTTCTTTCCAAGGAAGTGTTTGAAGTAGCACAAGTTCCCGAGAAAGACTTTTTTTTCTCCCTTTGTGCTTTGGCTCTGTGTCCCTTTTTCATTATATCTTCCCTTTGTTATTTTGTTCTGCCTCCCTCATTTCTCTATTTTCTCCCCATCTCTCAACCCTTCTTCAAGTCTCTTTCTTCATTAATATGTTAATTTCTAGCCCAGGAATGCCTCTTGTGGCTCACTGTTCACCAGGGAGAGCCAGAGAAGAGAGCCAGGAAAGAGGGAGGAAGGGAGAGAGGGAATAAGAAAAAGGAGGAGGACAGTTATTTACAACAGGACAGAACAAGGGATGTCAGTGAAGGAGGAGTCTTGCACTGATGGGTGTCATGATGCCAGGGAGAAGAAGATTATCCACATTTTGGACTGAATTAATCTTTTTCTATTGTTCTGATATTTTCAACTTCTGAAACATATACTTAGCAGGAAAAACAAATTTCAAAATTTAAAAAGCCTCTCTTTTTTAGTAAGTATTTCCTTTTTGCAATTTCCAAATATTTTTTCCCTCTGCATAGAATTTTTTTAAACATCAGCTCCTACTCCCACCCTAATATCGTGACTTGGTTTCTTTTGATGCAAACCTGTTGCCTGCACGGTCTTTATATAAGGCTTTGGGCACATTTTGCAGGATGAACAAAACCATACCAAATATTCTTTGAAGAGAGTTTTGCCCCAACAGAAGTTTCCAGAGTTTATGTCTCCTTTAAGTGAGAAGTAGTGGATGGATTAGCTTCTGCTCAGGTAAAGAGATATGGATAAAGACTGTAAGACAACAGAAGCTATATAGCTGTGAAAATGTTAAGGAATCTGGGACTACAAGAAGCATGAGAACTGCAATTAGAGACAGGTGTGATGAGTCAAGGATTTTCCTTCTGCCTCCCACCAGTACAGTTACTGGGTAGAAAGTTGCAAAGGAGCAAGTGATAGAGGCAGGCACCTCTGCAGCATAGACCAGATCCGGGAAGGATGCAGAAAGCCAACACTATTGCAATTTTGCCCTGAAATTAGGAAACCTCTAACTACTGTGTTTGCTGCTTTATATCTAATGTAGCGAGACCTCTGTCTGTGTGTGGAGTCCTATGATCATGATTGCCCAAGCTAATAATTAACAATGCAGCAGTGAAGGTCAGCACAGGGGAGCTGGCTGGGTGGGTGGCTGTAGGAAAGAAAACAGGTCTGGCAAAGGGCATGTGGTAAAGGAGGGAGACAGGAAAGGAGGCTCTAATACAGTGCTGCAAAACCGGTATGAGCTGGAAGCAAAATAACTGTGGAGGAAAACTCAGGGGGACTGCTGCAATGTTCTGTGAAGTCCAAGGCCCCTGAGCCAAGAACCTTTCATATATTACGTACACACAACTGTGTCAGACGAATATTATTTAGGTTGCTAAGGCAAGCACTTCAAACGGAAGAAAATGCCAGAATTAAGGCTGCAATCTTAATTTGGCACTCTTGTGTCTGTGCATTACAGAGCAGTGGTTTCAAAACTGCATATTATCTTTCAAGACAGGACCCCTGCCTGCTTCCGTACGCAGGATGGGTGACAATTCCTGACTGAGCAGTGATTCAATATTTTGTTTTCTTCACACTGTTTAACGTGTAGCCTTAAGCTTTGTATTGTGCCCGCTTCCACAGGCTGCTGAGAAGACAGGATTCTTCATCTCAAAGTGTTATCTGTGGCACACGTTAGGGCAGTGTCTCAGTACATCATGAAGTTCATGGATTTTCCCCCTACTCCTGTGAGATGAGAGGACACAAGCTGTTTTATGTAAATCCATTGTATAGGCAGAGAACTGAGGTGCAGCAAGATTAAGGTCAGAAATGTCTATTAATTTTTCACAGCCCATCTGAGACACCTAGAATCTCATTATTCAAGGTACTGATCAGTACAGAATGCTTTCTGTGTTCAAAGCAAATTTCTCTTTGACTTCTACTCTGCAATTTGTCCAGTTGCCCCCTGCCAAATCTTAACTAGGACTGAGCACCATTTTTAATTGACTTTTTTTAATGTAGAAGTGGAGATTTGGTGACATACAAGTTATATGGGCTGTTTATTTGTACCCTGTTTAATTGTTTGTTTTGCAGAAATCATCTTGAACCCAGGAGAAAAACAGAACAGTCTCCAAATTGTTTCCCTTTCTTAATTTTAATTTGAATTATTTATTTCAATATATTTTAGATGAAACATTTGATTTCTTATTCAAATTAGTTTATAATTTCAATATGTATCTTCCTTTTATTTGAAAAAAGATGTTTGAAAATGTTCAGATTCAAAAGAAGACAGGCTGCACTATGTATGTTTTGTTTCAACAAAGCCAAAACTTGATACTTGCTGCTTTGCCAAAATTGGCCTCTCAGTACAGTACTTATCTTTGTTTGGAATTGCCACCAGACCAACAAAGGAGCCAGAGTATTTGTTCAGCTTTTGTCAGACATCCACAAAAT
The DNA here is from genome assembly GCA_013401335.1 of Brachypteracias leptosomus. Taxonomy (NCBI): domain Eukaryota; kingdom Metazoa; phylum Chordata; class Aves; order Coraciiformes; family Brachypteraciidae; genus Brachypteracias; species Brachypteracias leptosomus. The sequence goes on from VYZX01013464.1 coordinate 102,257, forward strand.
GAGGTGCACAGATTTAGTGTCTGCTTGCAGTGCATCTGGTTTAAGATATTTTACTGATCTCTTCTCAGTGGTATCCAGCGATACGACACATGGGAAAGGTTCAAAGCTGCGCCAGGTGAGGTTTAGACTGGGCATTAGGAAGCATTTCTTCAGTGAAAGGATGAAGAATGCTGGAACAGTCTTCCTAGAGAGGTGGTCAATGCCCTATCCCTGTTAGTATTTAAGAAGTATTTGGACAATGCCCTTAACAACATGCTTTAGCTTTTGGTCATCCCTGAAGTGGTCAAGCAGTTGGACTACATAATCATTGTAGGTCCCTTCCGATTGAAATTATTCTGTTCTATTCTATGCTACATCCTATTCTATTCAGTTGGCATCACTGCAATCCTTTGTGCAGAGGTAAGGACGAATCCAGCATTGCAATCCAGCTATCAGTTGGCTTAGCCATATGATTGTCTTGTTTATCCTAGACATTCTCTACCTCTCCCTTGATTAATGCCCACTTTCCAAACAGCTAAGTCGCTTAGACTACAGAAGGCCCAGTGAGGAAAGAATTTTAGAAAGGTGTTGTGTTTTTTTAAAAGCTCTATTAAGCCTCTGTTGAACAAGTGTAAATTGCAGTTTTTCCAAAGGCTTATGACCTGTCTAGGTTTTCACAAATACCGCAAAAATCAGCGTGTGGCATGAAGGGAACCTTTTCTTTCCCCTCTCATCAAAATTCAAGTCCCTTGAAAGCAGAGAACTTGCTGGAGCTTTTTAAAAAGGTCACTATTTTTTTCTTAACATTGGTAAAATGGCTTCTTTGGTCTAGCTTGTTTTTGGAAATGAATGGACCATTTCTGTTTCCATTTTCCTCAAGTATCAAACCTGTCATAAGCCAGGAAAATGTCAGACTGAAAGATGAAATTTGATGTAACTAGAGGAATCTGTAAGGAAGGCTTTATGTTGAGAAGCAGAAGGCAGCCTGAAGAGACAGTGGTACTAGCTCCAGCAATACAGATCTCACCTCTGTCTGTGGGCTTCCTGGAGAATTTTGAGGAGGTCGAGGAAGGTCTGCTCATTGGCTGAACATGTCCTTGTAAGGGCTTAAACCTGGGGCTTAGTCAGCAAGCAGATAAATGATTTGTTTTATTTCAGTTTGAATTTAAGAAAAGTATCTACCCCAGGGCTTTCAGCACCTTCAATACTCATTTAAAAATGCATGTCACACAGTGAAAGAAAATCGGTGCCAATCCCCAGCGTGGAACTAAAACCAACCAGCCAAGCAGTTAGAACAAACAAAAGAAAGAGTGGAAAAAAATCCAATCCTCCACAGGCCATCTTTCTCTTTCTTCTCCTTCTCACCCTTCCTTCTTACTTCAACTATGGGTGTTCAGCTACTGGGCTGTATTTTGCACTCTTGCTGTCACCAAGGCACATTAATCTATGTTTCATTAACCATGAAACATCTCCAAACGTGGGAAACCTTGATGAGAAGAAAACAACATCAGAGTTACTGTTTTTCCTTGCATTTTGTACAAAGTTTCTAGGAGCCCAGTGGCATAGAGATGTTACAGGCTCCAGCTGAGAGCTCTGGTTATGTGCTACAGAGTGTGGCAGACTGGAAGATGGAACAAGGTTGAGGTCAAGATGCTGAGAGATTTGGCAATTTTTTTCAACAGCAAAGTATCTTCTGACACTTGATGCATCCTCTCCTTGGAGAAAGTGCAGTGGAAAGCTTCAATCCTGTAGACTGTAGGACAGGCATTCACTGCTGTGGGAGGGGGTTTCGGAATGGGTGGTGCAGCCTTGAATCTCACCACTAGTGGTGACTAAATATTCATGCTCTCTCAAGTCAATGTGGTGGGACTTGTGAGATGAACAAGGTATCTCAGTCTGGTTCAGAGCTGATATTATGTCTTTCCTGAGCCAGTCCCCTTCTCAGCTAGTTCCTATGAATTGTCCATAGCAGAAGGGGCAGGAGTTTGAGAGGGGCTTGAGGGGCTTGCTAAGTTATGAACTGCCTTTTCCTGGCAGGTAAGTGATCCTTCCTGGCTTGCATTCAGCAGACAGCAGAGGGAACTTCTCTGGCTGCTGCCCACTTTATACCTTTCTCAGGCATAAATAAAAATCTCCAGGGCTATTACGATGCCTCCTCACATGAGCCTGAAATATACTGAGTATAGATTGAAGAAAAAGAGGAAGCAGGAAAAAACATCAGCAGCTCAAATGATGTGCAAGAGGGCTGGTGCCTGTGGCACTGCGTGCATTCAATTTCAGCATGCTGTATTTACTTCTGTTTCCCCTCTCTGAAAAGGCAACCTTCAGGCACTTCGCTAAATGGATTGAAAGGTTTGTCTGGTTTTAATGATGCTTCTAAAAGAGCCTGTGTGTTATTCCTCCACTCAAATACTTCTGAGAGATTTTGCGATGCCTCTTGGTAAATCAGAACATTATGAATACCTTGGCATTTAGTGGGTAGGCAATGTTCTGTTCTGGGACTACTCCAGAAGGAGTGACTGGGGTTAATAAGCTAATGTTTTCTAGGAGAGGGTATCCTAGTCTGTGAGAGTATGGGAACAATCAACAGATTAATTAAGATGTCTGTAATGAAGTGGTATGAACATTTAACTATAGCAATCAGATGAACTAGAAGCAGTTTCTGTCTCAGGTTGGATCCTTTAGGGATACAGAATCTATTTGTCCCGTGAAGTACAATTCCCTGTGCACTTTTACAGCAAACCTGTCTCAGTGGATACAGACTCAGACTCTACCCTCAATTATCGTGGTATAAATCTGTAATATCAGAGTGTCCAAAATGAGGAATACCAAGTTCTGCAGAAGAACTGGGCAGCAGAGGAAAACTAAGTGGAGTCACAGTGGTTTACCTGCATAGCGGAGATAAAACCTGGCTCTATGGCCTTAGCAGTGGAGAGGGGAACTCAGTGAGCTGGCATAAATGAAAAGATGTGTTTTTAGTTCCTCAGCATGACAGTCATGGAACAATATCTAGGGAGAAAAAGTTGTAGCATTTTTGTGTCTTTTTTTCTCACAATCCTGAGTAGCCTGGGCAACATATCAGTACAGAATGATGGAAGAACTCAGGGGAGAAAAGATTGATTTACCCCCCACTGATTGATATTATTTATGCATACAAAATGTTTGCATTAGGGAAGAAATCCTACCTGGTAATTCGGTGACCTCAAGGAGCAATTGCTCTAGGGGTGGCACATGTATTTCAGTACCAGTACAGTTACATCTATTCTTAGCCAGATTGGGGCTGGCAGTATACCCCACTGTAAGGGTATTCTGCTTGGATACCACAGACTCAGGCTTCAGAAAAGATCTAAGTATTTTCTGTGATATAAATTTACTTCAGAAGAAGGGATTTAAATATATTCTTCTATATAGGTATATGTGACAGCTTCAAATTTAGGAGGCCTTCCCAGGGAGACTTTGCTTGACATTCTTATCTGAACAGTCAGGCATTTAGGACTTCAGACCCCTGTGCTTTAAACTACTGAGTTTAACTAATGGGCTTTTTGGAGGGGAAAGGAAGATCTTGGTGACTGGCTTGAGGAAGGCAGTGGAGAGAGTGGGGGACGTGCATCTGAAGGACTGTGAATAGTGATGTGGAAGAATGGATGTAACTTGTAAAAGGCTCTGTCTCCACAAGAGCATCACTTTCTCTTGAGCTCTGAAGGGTGTCTGAGGCCACTTTCTATCTCAAAACTTGTAAAACTTGAGCCTGGTGTGTAAGCACTAGCTTTTAGAAATGATGGGCCAGCAACTGAGCCCAAATTCCTGGTGTGCTATGTAGCACCATGTGGGCATAGAAAAATAGACAGAACTGGATTTCTGAGTGGATCCATTTCCTGATTTTCACCCAAGCACATAGAATAGCAGCAACTATTCTATTTCTAAGTAGTATCATGTTAAAGAGCTTGTTAATACCCTCCTGCCTCCTTTTTATCCCTTAGGCAATCAGCATGGGCAGTAAGTGTAAATAAGTAAGGATATGCAAAGGGTGAAATTCCATTCTAGCTGAGGGCATGTTCTGTGATGCAACGAATGAGCAGTTAGAGGGAAGGCTGGGATGCAAATCTGCAATGCTCCTTCCCAGAGCTGGAGATAATTGTTAAAGGCAGACAGAGTTGGGGTGTAGATGGAGCTGAGTGGGACTACGTGAGTGGGAGAAGAAACATGCCTGACCAATTCTGGCAATGGGGGGGATGCCTATTTTGGCAGCAGGTGGGTGAGCATGTGGGCTGTAGTGAGAGTGTGGTGAACATGCATGACTGAATTATTAGTTTGTTATGCATGTGGCTGATTCAGGTGGGGGGAAGAAGGTGGTCAGTGGAGCAGATTCCTTCTGTCCTTCTGATTGTGGTGTGAAGAAAATACTGAGGTCAATATTTTGATTGGGCTGTGAATCTTGAAAGACATCCAGAGAGCAATAGTTCAGCATTGAATCCGCCTTTTCATCTCTCCAGGACACTACAACATCCCAATTCCCTTCAGGGCCAGTTCTGAACTATTCTAAGTTGCTGCAGGGCAACAAATCCATTTATATCTAGGTAATAGAAAATACAAATTTTGCTCCGTCTTCCTTCTCTGTCTATCTGTCTTACTTTGCCACCCTTGCTGTTTTGTCTTTGTCAGCTCTCCCTGGCTGTCACTTGAAGCTAAAATGGACTTTCTTGTTTCCCCCATTGATTCTCCCTTTCAAATGCAGTTAGTAGTGATCCTGGATTCTGGGCCATGTACCACTGTGCAAAGAGGCTGCACTGTGCCTTGGGGAGAGGGGAAGGCAGAGCAGAACCAATTTATGATGAGAAGCATCTGGAAAACAGGGTATAAACAAGGCTGAAAACAGTGGGGATAGCTCTGTGCATGCCTGCTGGAGTGGTGACCAGACCCAGAGCTACACAGGGTGGAGGCTGGGGATTAGCAGCTGTTCTGACCTGGAGGGCTCTCTTTTTGGCCCTTGCCGGGAGTGAGGTTCCTGTGCTGGACTATGGGAGCTAGAAGCTGTGCCCCTCTCAGTCTCCTGAAGCACAGAGGTTGTTGTGGTGGGAGAGCCTCTAGCACCGAGAGGGAGTGGGAAAGGCAGAGGTTAGAGGGGGGCGGTAATGAAGAGAGAGAGATACGTGGAAGATGTGAGCGTTGGCAACCTGCATGTTCTTCCCACAGGGACTGTGGCTCCTCCCCAGTTTGCAGCGAGTGGCTGCCTGGCTGCTCGTGGGCTGAAGACGGCTGGCATCAGGGAAGTTCTCCCAGCCCTGGAGCTAGAGGGGGTGATGATTTCTGGGCTAGGACCAGTCTTGCTCTGAGTTAAGTGCTCCCCCCTGCAGAGCTCTTTTTCCTTAGTCGATGGTTTGGCTATCTGCTCCTCTTTCCAACTGTGAAAGGCTGATGGGGTGTGTGATGCCTCTTTCTGTTGTGTGCTCGTGTGTAAGAAAACACCACAGACACTTGGCTTCCAAGCACCAAGAGGCTCTAGGGCAGAAAAAGCAACTGATATTAACCTTGCACATTCTTTAGCTGTTGGTTTTCTTTTTGGTGAATGAATATCACATGTCCTCCCTTCGTACATCATCCCCTCCCACCCCCCTGCTCTGGGCTTTACATCAGCCTCCTTAATAAGAAGTGCTCCGGTTTTAGTCCCAAGTGAGTGCCGAGCCCTTCACTGCAGGGCTTCCTGTTGCCTGAAGCTCTAATCTGAAATAGCAAGCTGGCTCTTCAGGCATATTGCACACCCCTGAAGAGCCAGTCTGAGCTGGGGTACCCTGCATTATGCAAGGGGGCTCACAGCCCTCTCCCACCCCAGCTCCTTTTATTCAACATCATCATCAGTGACTGGGAGGCAGAAATAAAAACCAAACTCTTCAGGTTTGTGGTTTATAGTAAATTCCTTTAGGTAGCCATCTGCCATACTAATGACTCTAGAAGAACCTCACAGAAATTCATGGGTAACAGGGCCCTGTTATTAAAGGAAATCAGCAAGGATACACCTCTGCCAAGCCTAGCCCAGAACTACCAGGTGTGCAGTGGGAAGATGTCTCCCTGTCAAGTGCCATTGACCAGAGCATGCACCAAAGGAGGCATAATTTCTCTCATCTATTTCCCCCCCAATCCCATGATGTTGCCCTTTGCAGGGTACTCTCAAGGCATCGCTTCTTTCCCAGTCCTTTAACTGCCTCCACCTTTATCTTTGAGTGAGTTTGTTATATTTCTTCCATCTCAGTACTAATTTCTTGAGAATTCCTTGCTTGACCCTTCAATACCTTCTTCAGTATTCCAAGAACAAATAGTATTTCCCAGGGTTAAGATACAGCAAATGTAAAATGTGTGAAAGGTAAAAGGCTAAAAGGAGAAGACTTAAAAATACAGTGTCTAATTAAAGTATGGAAATAGCAGCTTTAAGGGAATGTTATGGCAAGTAGCTTAAAAAAGATAAAAGAATAATTAGCTAGTTTTCTGAATAGGACTAGCCTCGACTATTAAACAGGGCTTGACAGGAGCAATAAAGGCCTATGCATCAATTCTGCAGAGACAGGAAGTTCATTTGGGCAGTGATGAAAGGGAGTTGCAGATGCTGTCATAGCTCTGTTCCAGGGCGGGAATCCTCTGTCACCATTGTCATGGATAATGACGAACTAATGCACAGGGCAGGGCTGTGAGGTGGAGAACAGGCTCATCTTTAAGTGACTTAGGTTGACCATATGCTTACTGCTCACTCTGGGACTGTCATCCCTCTTTGTTTTCTACTGTGTGTCCTGGTGCAAGGAAGGGAACTGTATCTCCCTCTCCAGTGTTGTCATCAACTTTCTTTCACCCTTATAACTGTGCATCTGAGCTGTTTCTGCTATGGATCCCTCCACCTGACTGAAGTGGTGGAAGAGCAGATACTGTGGTCAGCGACCCCAGTGGGCAGCTGGTACTTACTGAGGCTCTGTGTCAAGGAGGCTGAAAGCAAGGAGGCTCCCTTCAGTATCTAAAACATGGTTACGTAGCTCAACTGTCCATATACATTGGCTCTGAAGTGCTGGGCTATGAAACTCGGAAAAAATAAGCCTTGTGTACAAGGTTTTTAATATTTCTCACTACTGCTAAAACAGATCCAGATGTTCACTTTGCCACAACACTCCACTTCTCCATCCACCCCTTTCTACAGTCACATTTTTTGTCCTTCATTCTTTCCTTTCTTGGTCCAGCCTCCTTTCTACCCTTTACCCATCATACCTGACTGCAGGGTGATTTAGTTGTTTTTTATTATGCTGTTTGTTAGAGCAGCTGGAGAGATCTATTGTTTCTGTTCACACATGTTTGAAGATGGGGTGAAAAAACTCTCTGCATGTGTATGTTGTGCAGTTATCTTAGAATGGGTGACTGTGACATGAAACAATAGGTGACAAGTAAGTTAATGATCATAGTTTGATGTTTGGTTATTTCATTGGAAAATGGTTTTTAAAAAATGACAGGCTGATCCTTGTTTGAGTGGAGGGCTGTACCAGGTCACCTCCAGAGGTCCCTTCTAACCTGAATTTCTCTATAACTCCAAAAATATTCTTTGCTGTAGTGATATTTTTATCCTGAGATGTGTTTTTGTTTGCTTGTCTCATAGCGCATGGCATGGGGGGACTGGACAGTATCTGAAATCTTCTTGTTTATGCACATAAATCCAATCAAGTGTTTTTCTTTTCATGGCCTAAACAAATCTTACTTTGCAGGAGAGCACAAAATTACAATTTGAAGAGCTCATCTGTAGAAGTGTTTTGCCAATCAAGGGCTGCAATGCCAAATGGGGTCAAAGTCTTCATGTTTTCTGAGTGAGTGCTAAATGAGAGCTTGCAGCTGGAAGTGGAACTGCAAGGCTGAAACTGGACCCTTACGTGAATTCTTCAGTATAGTTCCCTCTTTCCCTGTGAAAACGATCCTCTTTGAGAATCTCTGTGGGCTGCATTCAGTCTTCTTAGTCTCTGAACTGCCCATCATAGCACCTCAGCTTCTTCCTAGAAACCCAGCTATTCTTGTGTGCTTTTTTCCATGTCAGAATAAAATTAATTGGAGAGGATGGAATCATGATGGTAACTTCAATGTTTCTAATCGTTTAATATTTTTCTTCCAAGGCACTGGATAGCCACGATAGCCTTGATTCTGGCTTTCTATAAAGACTCTGAGAAGGATTTTCAGGTATATCGAACAGTGTAATTTTTTTAGACATTAAGAAAGCAGGGTCAAGAAACCCTATTTTGAATGACTGGATACTTGATGTACCATGGCAATTGACCCTCTGGAGGCACTGCCAGGCCTAGCTAGCCTCTGATGTCTCTTCTCAGCTACCCTTGTCAGAACTGCTCCGGAAGGACTCAGCCTGGGATTGACAGATGACATTTGCAACTTGAGAGGCCAGGGATGCTCAAGACATTATTCCAGGGCCCACGTCACCAAGTCGTGTCCCTGCACAACCTCCACCATGTAAAATTCCTCTTCTTCAGTCACCGACCACTGGTCTTGGTGGCAATGTCTGTGAGTGGGATCCAGGAGCTATGAGGTCCCTATCTCAGCTCTCAACCTTTCCCCTGCCCTGCCCAACAGATGCTGAAGAAACTTGTAGCATTGCCACCCTGGCTCAAGCTGTTTTCTAACACCACTGTCATCTGTGGCTGTTTTGTAGCCAGCTGAGGCAGCACATTTTGGAGTGGGTCAGCTTCCCCTCTTCCACAGGAGCTACTGGAAGAGCTGACTGCAAACAGATTTTCATTGCCCCGATGTGGACTGATGTCAAACAGTGCCCAATGAAAGCTGACAAGCTGACAGACCCTATCCGTCAATGGAGGA
>VYZX01013464.1:111090-122906 GCA_013401335.1 Brachypteracias leptosomus
GGGGGGGGGGGGGGGAGGGAAGAGAACATCTCTTGTGCATGCCTTCAAGAGACAGAGAGAAATTTCACAGACGGGCCAGCAAAGCTCTTGTAAGTGATATAAGTCCATATTTAATAGCCTATCCATTTCCATGAAGGCAGACAGAAGTGCAGGGGATACAGGGATAAGAAAAATTCAATACCAGATACAAGTTAGCCCATATGAGTCCAGCTTCCAGGGGCAGAGTCGTATTTGGTTATGTCTCTGATCAGTGAATAACTGGGGGTGGTCTGGCTGGGAGCCCCTGCTGAGTTCAGAAGTAGAAGGTCTCTGGAACCAGACTCTGGGCTACAAGAAATTGTTCTTTGCCCTTTTGACTCATGAATTGTGTGTTGCAGAGTACTCCTGAAGAATTGTGATGGTGAGATCAGGAGAAAATATCTGGGATTGGCTCCTTTTATTGGTGCATGATTAGTTGTTGTATGCACAGTGAAGGACTCTGAACTGAGAACTGTCCTCATCGGTCCTTTGGGTACTGACCTCATCTTTGATAAAGTTGAAGATACAGCTTTGCTGGAAAAGGAAACTTGTGTCCTTTGGGTAGAGATCACAGTGTTGTCTCAATTAGTGGGTCAGAATTAGGGCAGAGAGGGAGCGAGCCTCGCAGCTTCCTCTGCCCATGAGGCATGGTTCCTTGTTCAGCTCTGAATCAAATTGCATTTCACAGCTAACTATGACCCAAACTTGAACTCATCTGAGCCTACTACCTTGCCTCAATATCATCCCTCATATTGACCTACAGAATGATATCACCTTACTTCAAGCTCTTAAATGGGACCAGTCTGAATAGAAACATCCCTTGTAAGATCACCTTTTTGAAGTTGGCCCCAGCTGAACAGGCTTACCAGGTTCTTCTCAATATAGATCTGGAAATTAGCACTGAGTTGGGCTTCATTTATTAGTTGCTGCACAAGCAAAGTCCATGTGAAAAAAACTAATCCTGTGCTGATTCTTTTCCACATTGACTAGTGTACTGCTTAAACCTGTAACAGGGCTTAATTTATAATTTCCTTTTTCTTCCTCCAAAATGCAGACTAGTTTCAGGTCCCACCAACAGTCCAGGTAGGAGCCTGGGACAATATTGACAATTTTCACCCTGATGCTGAGCTCGAGAAGGCATCATTGTGGTAGCTTTGTCTCAGACAAAGCCAGGAAGTTATGGAGTTCAGAAGAGTCAGTCAGATGCCCTTCCCTCATCAGGAAAGTTGGGAAAAATTCTGTTGCCACCCATGGTCATTCCCTTTATCCCAGGTAACATGACTAGGCATGAGAATGTTGCAGAAGTGGTCTGGTGACCTGGACTCGGGCTACAATCTCAGTAACATGCAGAAGAATGCAGAAGAATCACTTGGTGGTCCAGTAGAGGCGTAGTTGAGTTCTGGAGCACAGGGGAAAGGATTTTGCATCTGCTATAGCATTGTCAGTGTAGACTGACTACTTTATTTCATCAGTGTAGATGATTTAGAGAAGTGAATGGTCAGAGTGCAGAGCACTTTGGGATCCCGTGCTCTGAAAGATATGTGGGAAAACCAAGCTACTACTGCATTAAAAGTTAAGCTACTTATTTCCTGCTATACTATCACTAGTAATCCAAAGACATAGATTAAAAGTATACAAATCAGGCCCCTTCTGTTTGATCCATGTCCTTTCCTGTGACAAAGTGGAAACTGGCATCTCCTTGCTTTATAACTGTCTGATTTACAATCTTTCTCTCCCTCTTCCCCCACCCTCACAGCAGCCTGTCCTCATACTACTGATTCATTGTGCAATCAGATGGGTGATAACAGATGCTTCAGGAGAAGGGAATCTTCCTCCACGATTTGCTTAGCCAGTTGTGTGGTTGGAGTAGGAGTCAATTCCTTCCTGCCGTCTGCAGCCGTCTACAGCCTGAAACGACTCATCCATCCCTTACCATCCTAGGGGTACAACTATAAATACTAGCAAAGGTTCACAGAAGTTGCCAGCCCTTTTAAAGTTATTTCTTCAACATCTGTCTTTGACCACTTCTTACAGCAGCAAAAGGCTTATGATTAAATACAGCATGCAAAGGGGTGTGAATGGCTGATCATTCATTTCACTGAGCTACCTGGCCTCCGAATCTTGAAGATGGTTAGACGACAGTATTAAGTCATTTTCACAGAGTGCTTCATCTCCATTAGCAGAATCTCCTCTAATTTTTCACTTGGCCACAACATGGTGGCATCTGTAACCTCTTAGAGATAGGTTGAGACATTTACTGTACTGAGTGGGATAGGCACAGTCGAACAGGACATGGCCCTGTGCAAATGCAGACCCAGCAAATTTTAGTGAGACATAGCCCTTCTTTTTGCCTCAGTAGCTAAGTTTGCAGGGAAGTAACATTTCTATCTTGATTTCAGTGATTAGGAGTGACATCCTCTTTCTGCAGCCATCTGGGGTGTGAAAACAAATACATTTGCATGGTCCATATCAATCTAGAAAGGTGGAAAGCAAACCAATGGCTATCAGAAAAATAATCCCTCTCTGCCTCGCTCCTCCTTGCCCGCTCTGGTTGTTTTGTTTGCTGATCCGTATTTCCTCCCACTCTTCAGCTGGGCCAAATTTGTCTCTGTCTGGTGGAGGTGAGGGCACCAGTAGTGTCATGGCTGAAGGGGAAGGGTGAGAGGAGTGAAGATGGGAATTGCAGGGATAAGGTACCCTCGGGCTGGCCAGGTGATGACTCCCGCCCCCCCAGCCCCTCCTGGGCTCCCCTCCAAGCCCATTTCTGGGATCCTGACCGACTTTGGCAGTTGGCTGCCAATGCATGAGGGTTTCCATGGCAATGTACAGTGCTGCTTGCTCCCTCCTCATGCTCTGCCTTCCTTTCCCTCCCTCTCTCTTTCCTCACCCCCCCTCTCCAGCCCTCCTGTTTCTCAAGCCTGTTTCCATGGAAAAGTCATAATTCACAAAAAAATTCAGATCCCCCTCCTCCACCACCCATTGGGGGTTTTTTTTGGTGTTAAAAGTTTGCTTTTCAGTTTAATGTGTGGGAAGAGGAGGCTCCATCTGCCTCTTTGAAACCCTCTCCCTGGGCAAGCGAGAAGTCTCTGTCTTGGACTAAGAGGTCCACCTGGAGGGAGGGTGGTGGGAAGCTGCAGAAGGGAGTTACAGCTGATGGGGTCTCCAGCAGGGTTATGACTTTGAGAAGTGCTTACATGACACTGGAGCTTATAACCATTTTTTTGAAGAGACCATGTCGTTAGGAGTCTGGAGTCTGAATCAATGACGTTTAAGCATCCAAGACATGTTGGAGGAAAAGGAGGAGTGTGAGATTTCTGAAAGGTGGCTCCTGTGGAAGCTGCTTTTTCTGAAGTGATCATAGCGACTGCTGCCAACAGAAAAGGGTGCAGACAACTCACACACTGCCACAATATGTGCACAGCAAGAGCTGCAGAAATGATGAAGCCGAAGGTACTGAATGAGACCAGAACTAGAGCCCACATTATCCCACCCGGTGCTCATGCTGATTCCCAAACTTTCAGGGTATGTCCACATGCTGTCCACACTCAGGACTTGTGTCTGAGGTATGTGGGTTACATTTTAGTTTGTTAGCTTCAGCACCAATTAAAGGTGAAATTGGTTAAATTTCTGCTCAAATTAAATAAACTTGCCTAGATATCGCTGAAAAGCACTGTGGTACTCTGATAGCTTTGCTGCTCTGGGTAGCAGAGCTGATTGAACTGGAGGGAGCTGTGGTATGGTAATAGATGTTGGAATTGACCCTCTGCTGCACTCTTCATGGAAATGTTCTGGTCTCGCTCCCAGCATGCTTGCTGCTTCCATTTGTGCTGTGTTCAGGCTTCCTACAGTGGGCACTGTGGCCTAGGACCTTCAAATGCATGTTGGAAAACCTTATTCACAGTATTTCTAGGTCCAAAGAGTCCTGGAAGTCTCCTGAGCAAAGAAATATTCTTGGGAGATTTCCCACCCTAACTGTTCAGGAGGGAGAAGGAAAAGGATTGAGATAATATATCCCAAATTTGGACTTTGTACTTATTTCAGACATCCTGAGACTCTTTTATTGAATATGATGTTAGGATCACGCCTGAGGCTTCTTTAAAATGACCTTTTCCCAGAGAAGAAGCAAAGGAGTAGTTCAAGATCAAATGCAGCTCTAGAGTAAAATGGCACATTTACTTCACTAGAGATACAGCCACAGGGGCTGAAGTTTACTCTTTCTTTCTCTTTTCTTGTTCAGGAAACATTGAGGATGCATGTTTTTTCTTTTTTATAAACACAAGTATGTTCAGGTGGCCTGCTGCAGACACCTAACCTATGCATTGTGGTTACTTCTCTTCATTGTCAATGTGTCATCTGAGTCAATTGCTGCTTGCCTGGCTTCAGATGCTGTAACAGTCGCAGAGTCTAAATTGAGCATGTGGAGTTGGTGATGGAGGATAAGCTGGAGTCTTTTCAGGCTGTTGGAAAATTATGAATTTACAAACCTATAAAGTCACAGTGCTGGGTCATTATAACTCCTCTTCTTTTGCATTAATTCTGGGAAGGTGATGGATTTTCATCTGCCACAGACCATGTTCTGACCTGCAGAAAGCAAAAAGCCTGACTGGTCAGCAATGCTCTACCTCTTTCCTTGTTGATATGCCTTTACTCTGTCATAGACAAACATAATTTCTAGGGTACCATGGCCTGGGTTGTTTGACTCCTTCTGTCTTCAACATCTTTTCTGACACTGCCGAGGAATAAGCCTGAGTAGTTGCAGTGCCATGTAGGGCACCTCTCAGGTGGACCCCATCCGTATGTTTCGCAGAGACTCCTGAATATCCAGCAGCAGAGAAAAAATCTTCAATCGCTACCAATCTGGTCTAGGAGTTGAACCGTTGACCAGAAGACAAATGTTTCCTTTTTATTTTTGCACCTTTCAGGTCCCATGGATGGACCTCAAAAGATTTTCCAGAGCACTGTGTGTGAATGTAGGAGTGCAGTGACCGTATCAGCAGACACAGTTGCCCTCCTTGTGCTTAGCAAGACCTTGTGTAGCCCCAGACATCACTCTTACCAAAAGGAAGTGAGAGAAGGCGTGTAACTTTATTTAACAGAGCCTGGACTACAAACTACATCACAAAACACTCTACAAAGTTAATAATACAAGGCACAAGTCGGATGTGATATAAATGATGTAAATGTGTGAACTCCGAGTAGGACTTTGGCAGAGTTCCCAGCCATGTTCAAAATGTACCCATGATATTTCTATCTCCCATACCGGGAACCCACTAGAGACAGGCAGAAAAGACTTAGGTTGAGTTTATTATCCATATTTATAATTCATTTCAGAATAGCATCTTCCTCCCACACTGATCCATCCTCACGACACTACATATGCACCCAGCTTAAAGCAGGAGGCTTCACACTCCAACTTTTGGGGCAAGAGTTGAGAATGGTGAGATATGCTTGAAGCATTGAGTATGTGTTAGGAAACGCAAAATAGGCGATGCAAGGGAACGTGGACCCTGTAGCTATGCAGGTAGAGGTAATGAAAGGGATTTGCAGGCGAATCATGGGACTTTGGGGCAGAAAGGAGGCATGCCTGAGTGTAGAAACCCAGGTGGAAGACTGGAGGGAGATTCTTGGTATTTATCGCCCTTTTATATTTTGCCAGTGTTTGCGAAGGAATTATGTCCATGGAAGAAGAACACAGAGGGGTTATGGCTGTGACAGGAGTGAGGATAAGCAAAGGATGGGGGCTAAGGATTTGCAGAACAGTTTTTTATTTGGGACCGGGAGTCCCAAATAAAGACGGGGACATCTTGGCTTTCAGGGCCTTGTTGGCCCACAGAAAATGCCAGTGATCTTGAGGTTGAGCTGGCTACCTTTAAAGCAGCAGTGCCCCAGTAATGACTGTGTTGGAAGTGCTGGTGAAGGTGATGGTTGAGCTAATGGGAAGGATGACAGAGACGCCAGTTTGGGTGGAGAAGCAGCAGCACAGGGAAGGGTGCTGCTGGTGAGGGGGGTACTGATTGCAGCAAGTGTTACAGTAGCATTTGGAGCACTAACTGCAGTGAAGACAAGAGTGGCTAATTACAGACATGATTGTGAAGAGGAAGAGGAGACAGTCTTGAGGAGGAGAGGTGAGGTCTATGATTATGGTACTTTGCAATGAAGAAGCTGCTGCTCAGTGTGGGGCTACAAGAGGTTCAGTTCTGGTATTGACTGAAGCTGTGTTCTGCGCATGTACCAGCTTGTGGCTTGCTTGCTTCTCCTTCTCACTCTTCACTTTCTTTGCTACTGTAGAACTTTCCCTGTTTGCACATAGTGTGGAGAGAAATGCATTAATGGTTTTGTGTAGAAACAACAAAAGAGAGAAGAAAATTTAAATTAGACATTATCCCACTGGTGATACATCCTGTGGCCCTTGTCAGACAAATGCTAGCTGGAAGGTCTTCTTGGGAAGAATGAGTTTTTCCTAATGCTGCAGTGAAAAAATTCACAAGGAAGTTTAAAGGGGAGTGGGAACAAAAAAAAAAACACCAAACTCTAATTGTTCTGAGACTTTCCTTGCCTAAGGAAGGGTTAATGCTTTAAATGCAATGTAATTTCATCGGCACTAAAGAAGAAGTTTCCATGGAAACATCAACCCACGGAGGAAGAGAAAGGGAGAAGGGAGAGGGAGCAGCAGCTGAGAGAGAGCTGCTCCTCTGGCAAAGAAGGAGCAGCCTCCAGACCCCCCCACAGTTACTGACAGGCGTGATTTTTTGTTTGTTTTAATCAATTCCCCTTTGGAGATGTGATAAGGAAGAAAGTGATAGGGTGCCATCTTGGTCAAAACGCTACAGACCCAGGAAAATCCAGTCACACTTTTTGGACCGAGTCTCCCTCTGGACAATGACTCTCCCTCTGTGAGCACTGTGAATCTGCTGCCCTTCAAATGTGTGAATGCTTTCAACACTTGATAAATGTTGAATAACCCCCAAATCACTTGTGGTTTCTTGGTGGGTCGAAAAAGTTAAGTTAGTCAGCTGTTTTAGAGAACATAATAAAGGGATTTATTTCAATCTCCGCAGCTAGTTTAGCCTTGTCTGGCTTCTGGCAGTGGTGAGAAGGACCTTTCTCCTTCCTGGCAAATTTGTACTTGCTTGCTGGTCTTGACTTCCAGGACAGGAATGGGAGTGAGCTCTGTGTAATACCAAGATGCCCTGATGATTGACTCCCAGCACACCAGCCACCTTCAGAAGAACAAAGGGGCCAGTTGTTTTAGGCTGTGGTCCACGGCCATGTGGGTCCATGGGAGATTTCAAAGCCATGTACAAAAATGATTAAGAAAAATAAGGCTGTTGTCAGTAGGATTAAATTCACTGTATGGGGACAGTAGTTAAACTGGAATATTTTTTTATGGCTCTGCAAATCGAGAGAGCTTGAAAAACATAATCCTGGGTAAAAAATCACTGTGAAGAGCCTCATTTGACTTCTGTTCTATGACTGCTTGTCCTATCAATGCTTGTATGACTGTGCCCTAAGACAGATAAACAGATCTGAAGGACATCTCTTAACCTTTCAGTATTTGCCTGTTCCTAGCAGTATGGCTGCCATCAGTGACCTGTTAGGTGGATGCCAAAACATAATTATGACCTGTTGTCAGCTGTTCTGACAAATGTAATTTTCCATGCTTTTACTGCCCCATGTAAGCAGTCCTTTCAAATGGGAGAAATATCTTGAAGACCAGTTTTACTTTGGAGAAGAGTGATATGTTATCTGTTCATAATGAATAAGGAAGGATGGAAAGATGTAGAAATAAAAAATAATACTTGAAAAAAAGTAATTGGTAGGAATTTATTAACTCAGTAAAGCTTTGCAGCTTGATCCAATTTTGGACTGAACATTTAGTTTTTATTTTATTCAATCACTGTACAATTTTGACCTTAAAGCTATTTTTCTATTAACTCTTTTCTATTACTTAAAAGTTTGATGAGTCAGTTCAGAAGTATATTTTTTTTTATCACAGCTTTTTGGATAAAAAAAGGAACTTTCTGAAAACAGACTGATTTCCTATGAGATTTATAGATATTTCCGGCTTTAACCAGAGTATGCTCTTAAAACTTTTCTTGTTTCTGTTTTGTTTCTGATGAGGCTGGAAGGTGTAAAGTTATATTCTCAAGCAACATAGGACTGTGTCATTTTCCCGGCAAAGAAAGATAATTTTAGAAGAAAAGTTGAAAACCAAATATTTTGGGTGTAAAATGGAATATTTTGTCATGGAAATCCTATTTGCTGTCTCTTATGATTTAGGAACATGGGAATTTAATATTCCTGTTTGTTCTTCATGAAACTTGGATGGACTAAATCTCCAGTGATACCCTTTCACCTTTTGAGGTAATGCTGTTTCCTGTAGGAGTTTTTTAGGGTGGCACATTACAGATATATTTTAACTGTGGCCTTTGCCTAAAAAAGAAAGGGCAGAAGGTGTCATGCAACAGACCAAACTGTGTGGGAGCATGACCATGCTAGAAATTTAATTTACTGTCCAATGTCATTAGAGTTTTCAGATCTTAAGGTTCTCTTTCTTTCTGACAAAATGTTGACCTCCTCATGAGAAAATGTTGTTGCCAAGTTCTTAATCCTGCTTTTCCATTTAAAAAGTGGTTCTGATAGGTAATTTTTCCTGGCTCTGACAGTTGTGAAAATAGGTCAGTCAGGTTGTGTGTAAGAAAAATTTGGCTTTGGCTGAGTTTTCCAGATACTGCTGTGACCGACATAGCAGATGGGGTAAAAGTTTTATCCTGCCCTTTTTTCCATAAACAGGTCACTTCATCCTAATGTTTACCTATGTTTCCTACAAGTGACCTATCTTTCATAGTCTGGCCTTGGTGCTGTCAGCAGCACCCTGGCAGAGGAGGTGTAAAATGCCACTAGACCTGAATGGCAGCATCTCTTTCCCACTTTCTATCAAAGGCAATGACAGCATAGGATGAAAAGCAAATGGGAGATCCGGTCCTAGATAATATTAGGTACATGGTAGGAAAAGTTATTGTGGAAACTTTGAAGCTCGCTGAAGCACTTGGACAAGCAGCCTTTCACCTAGGTGTCATTACTATCATTTCTGCCCTAGTTTGGTGGCCCTACACAATAAGTCCCCTCTTTCTCTGCTTACTAACAAATTTCTGTTCATGCTGCTAAACCTTGTACTGTGGTGCTTGAATTTCCTCTTACATTTTTAGGAGGGAGGCTGGGGACTGCACAGACTGTGGAAAGTGAGCTTCACTTCTCATTCTCAGGAATGGTCCCATCTCATTAGAATCAAGCAATGTGTGTAGGAAAGCAGCCCTGCCATTGCTCTGGCTCTCAATGTACTCTAAGGATCCTCAGTCCCCAGGAACTGTCAGCTCAGAGTCCTTCTGAAATGACAAATTCATGGTAGATAAATAGAATAAATGGGAATAAAGTGGAAGTACCATTTTCTTTTATTATAAAAAGAGGGAGTGATGGAAAAGATTAATTCCTGCACCATATATAGGAGCATTCACTTGGAAGTCTCAGCACACATGTAGATTTTTTTCAAGACAACTTTGCTGAATATGATGGAAGAACAGCAAGGACAGAGAGTAAGAATTTTTCTTCCACCACAAATGGGTATTTCACAGGTCGAAATCAAACACTAAGAAAATTCATCTTACTAGAGGTGAGGGGTCAGAATCTCATCAGATCAAACAATATCACTTCACAGATGTCAGTTGATTATCACTGATTTGTGCCAGCCAAGTATTTGGTCACTTGTCTTTTGAAAAGGTGTGGACAGAAGGGAGAAACCAAATTAATCTCTTATATCTCTGTTATCTTGTAGCCTGAGGGATGTTTTCTAATCTAGATGCTCTCCTAACCTTTTTGCTAATAAAAACAATCTTGAGCTCTGAGCATTTCTCTAAGCCTGCTAGTCAGCTTGGTTCCCAATAGTATAACATGGCTGTAGCCTGGGCAGATTTTCTAGTGCAGGATGCCTTCAAAATTTAGAATTTGGTTGGTCTCTTTTCTGTATTTTCTTGCTTTCTTGCAATACATCTCCCCAGATTCAGTGGTAATGCTGACAGTGAGTGAGAAAGGAGCAAATGAAGAGTGAGGTACTGTTCCCTTAAGATTTGATTTTCCTAATCAATGGTTGCTTCTATTTTTTTCCTATCTTGTTTTGGTATTGTTCTTCATGGTAGGAGAAGAACACAGTCTGTGCCCCTTGTTACATAAAATCAGCCGCACTCATGGCCTTTGTGTGGAATCTTTTTGCTGTAAATCGTACCCGACACCAGACAGAAGTTACACAGACCTAGCTAGATGTGCCTGCCTTTCACAACTCCACAAGCCATGGCATCACAGCAGCAGGAGGCAGCACAGGAGGCTGGGGCAGCACAGGACAGTAAACAATGGGAGAGCCTCTGAATGGCTCAGCCAGGGTCAGTACCAGCTGTGGGGAAGTTCGATCAAACGCCCAAGTGGAATCTGTTCTCACCTTTTTGGGGGTGAGCAATTGGGTTTGCTGTCCTTTGGAGATTGCCTAATCTTAAGTGACATCATGCATTCACAGCTGGGTCTGAATGGCTGTTGTGCATGTATTGGCTGCTCTCTGAAGCAGAGACAGCCATGTAAATGTTGAGAAATAGTATGGAGAAAAAATATTTGTATTATTTCAAGCTTTGGAGAATGGAAGTTTAAATCAGAAGTTGAAGGGTTCAGTTGCAGTTTTCTCTTTAAAAAATAAGAGAAAAAACCTATTT
Organism: Brachypteracias leptosomus; assembly: GCA_013401335.1. Classification (NCBI taxonomy): domain Eukaryota; kingdom Metazoa; phylum Chordata; class Aves; order Coraciiformes; family Brachypteraciidae; genus Brachypteracias; species Brachypteracias leptosomus. Next base: position 121,863 of record VYZX01013464.1, read on the forward strand.
CAGTCTCTTGGATGAGAGCAGAAGCTATTAACAGCATAGTTAGTGACGGTTAAATCTTTATTTGTCAATCACTTGCTGCTTAAGTGTCAGAATTCCCATTTGTAGATAAATACACTGGTCCTAAACTTTGTTTTCCCTGTACATTGATCCCCCCACTTTTCTATCTGTCTATCCTTATCCAAGAGCAGGCATGCAGGGTGGGCACCATGAGGGTGGTGAGACACTGGAACAGGTTGCCCAGAGAGGTGGTGGAAGCCCCATCCCTGGAAATTTTTAAGGCCAGGCTGGATGGGGCTCTGAGTAACCTGATCTAGTGGGAGGTGTCCCTGCCCATGGCAGGGAGTTTGGAACTAGATGATCTTTAAGGTCCCTTCCAATCCTGACAATTTTATGATTCTATGACTGATGCGCTCTGCCAAGGTTGTTTGTATCAGCCTAGACTGGGTAGATCTTGCTGGTGCTGAGTGAGAGAACATGGTTTGGAGCTGTGGACACTTGTGCTGAAATACAGTAATGCACTCATCTTTGCTCTTTCCCAGACATGTAGTGAGTCTAGGCAGGCAGCTATGCCTGTCCCTGGTACCTCTGGCTGGTGGGTTTTTAATGCTGTTTCCAGGGGAAGGAAAAAGGCTAGCAGATTCTGTGCCTTCACCTCACTGCTCTTATATTCGTCCTATGTGTTTCATGTTACAGTGAGTTTCCAAAGAGGCTGATGGTGGCCCCATCCCTTTATCCTGCATCACACTCCACCTGCCTTTTACTCTGCAAATACTTTCTGGCAGAGATATCCCATAGCCTTCCTTTCTCCACCTACACCCTGTTTTTCCCTTGTGTGCTGGACTGCTGACATGACTCCCCGATGTTGACGGTGGAGAGGCTGTTTTATTTATATGGCCTGTCTTATTCAGGGAAGCGGTCGATGTTAGGATAATCATGCCATTTCAGACAGACTGCTTGTCTCTTTGGAGCATAACAAGCACTGACAGGGCACAGGGGAGTGTGTGTGTGTGTGTGTGTGTGTGTGTGTGTGTGTGTGTGTGGTTG